>JAHZMT010002122.1:0-12923 GCA_027743785.1 Sinhomidia bicolor | reverse complement strand
GGTTTATTTTTGCTAGACATTGTCTAAAGCATTCATTCCCCATTTCTTTTTGTATTCATGTCATTGATCACCCAGTTGTCAGTTGCATAAGGAGCAGGAATATGATGATGGCATAATAATGTTATTATTATTATTTTGTCTCTTTCCTACTCTCTTACCTTTTATTTCCCATCCTTTTCAGGAATTATTACTACTTCACAAAAAAAATAACAAGAACTCTCATACTTTTAACCTTTTTCTCGCCAATACGATATTTTTCTCTTTATTTTTTTGCAACAAAGAGCAAATTGAGAGATAAAAAAAACAAAAAAGGTTGTTGATGACAAAAACAAGGAAAAGAAGTATAATATAGGTAATGGACAAAGACAAGAGAAGAATGATGTCATTTCCTTTTAGTGAAGAAGAGGTCCAAGGTATAAGTACTTATCTTTACTTGGTCGTATTATTAGGACGAAGAGCTTTGTGCTGTGTGGAAAGTAAAAGTTTTTATTGCTATTAAACAAAGTTTATATTGCAATGACGGGAAGAGACTCCATAAAGCAATGAGTAAGTTTCCGTCATAAAACTTTTCTGTTAATCTGTCGTTAAGTGCAAACGTCAGTCTTTCTACCTTTTCTTCATTCTTCCTGACTATTTGTGTTGTGATATGCAGAGATGTTCAAAAAATCACAAAATCGATTTAAAATCAACACAATCATCAAAAGCATGACGATACCGTCTTTTTGCAATTTAAAATGATTTTAATTTAAAACCCATAAAGTACTGTGCTTTATAAATCACTTCCCGAATCTGGTACTTTTATCTGGGCACTGTGCACGCATTGATTACACACCTATTTCATACTGACTCAATAAATGCATACTAGTACACCAAAAATACGTGCTCAACTTTACAAAAATCTATTTATGTAAATGTTTTATTTTAACTTTCAAAACGATATTTTCTTTACAGTTTTGAACATCTATGATTTTACATGACATGCAGACAGTGTGCAGATCTGTTTGTACTGGAAAACTACTTTCTTCTCTTGTCACATTACCCCAATCTCCTACAGCTTTCTTCTCTAATCTTTCTAATATATTTTTTACATCCACCCAACCCAAATAATAACTCTGCGAAAAAAAGAACCATGCAAGTGTAATACACACCTTGGTGGTTACGGAAAACTTAATTTCATGCATGCATAAAATGATCAAAGAAAACTATATTATGGGTACAGGGCAAGTATCATTTATAACCCTTATCATTGTAGAAATAGTCTACTTTATCATTTTCTTATTTTTTTTATTTTCCATCAGACAGAATCCTTTCTCTGTAAGCCCGCATTAAAAAAATAATGTCCTATATAAGATAGATAGGTATATACACTATATTTGCATAAAATGATTTAGACATTACTGTGACTGTGACGATGATTATGGTGATGGGGCAAAGCAAATTCTGAAAGAATGAATAACTCATAATGGGATGTAAGTAATTACCATTGTCGTCGACGTCCAATGTTGCTGTATGTATACAGCAAGTAAAATGCAGGAAGGAAGCGAAATGGTGTATATAAAGTCTAATATCTTTTTGCCCGTAGTATCACCATCATCATCACCATCAAAATCATAATATTCTACTCGCTGCATTCCGTGGTGACTTCCTCCTTTCTCACATTTCCTACTCCACCCATGGAAAAATTCCCCAGAGCACGACTAACCTACTACTACTACTACACCAACAACAACACTACAGTAATAATCTCCAAACTTGAGCTTGATTATGCAGCATTTTTTTCCTGTGCTAAAATAGTTCATAGTTCATAAAAATATTGTTATTGCAATGTTGATTACAAGAACAAACGTTGCATGCATACATGCATGCACGCTCCTCGCTCGCTCAGCATAAAAAAATTTGACGACTATTCTGCTTTTGTAGTAAATATTTAAATGGTGTAATGTGACGATGGATTGATGAGTAAAAATAAAAATGTTTGAAAAAGCTAGTGCTCCTTTTTACTTTACTAAAAATATACCTACACTGTATTGCATGTAAATTTATACGGGGACGACAACGGTGAAGTGAACGAAACGAGGTGAATATTTATAATGTTTCATTTGAACAAAATCCCATCTTCCTCCCCAGAGACAATGTACCTAAATGTTTATATGCGCAAAAAAATAAGCGGCTTCTTCATTTATGGCATGGCTGCTTCTTTCAATTTCCATTATCGTTTATATTTTAGAAAAAAATAGTAGTAGAAATACAGAGAAAAGCCAATAAAATGAAAGTAAAAATGAGTCAATTTTTTAACTTCTTTTTATGCCTTTTCTTTCTCTCCAGATGATCTTTAAGTTTTGGTCCGTATCAAAGAAAAATTATATGCAAAAAAACCTTTAACATCACTTGATATTAAGTAGTTCTTGTGAAAAAAGTACCAGAAGCCGCAGCAGCAGAGAGCAGCAATGTGGCGCTTGTTCTTTTTTTATCCATTTTTATTCTCTCTTCTTTCTACGGGCGGTGGTTTTTTGCCAAAGTCATCATGGTACGTGAGACAAGACGTCTAAATGGGCATACATTTATATGTGTGTAGTGTAGGGCTAAGAGAAAACGGAAATGAGGTCCCCCGCTATTTATGCTGGTAATAAAGTTTAGAGACCATGGGACATTACATTGCCAAGTAGAGTATTTATGTAGTGTGTGCTTGTAAGCGGCACCACCAGATAGATCTCTGCAGCTGCACTTTCTTTAATATTATTGGCTTTCAGAGTACCTATATTGCTACTTCCATTGCTCCCAATTTAGACAAACTTCTAAACAATATTTTTCTCTTTAAAAGGATTTCTTTCTTTGGCACTTACGAACAATACTTACGTTCCATGAAAGAGAGGAGACACTTGAATGGAGATAAAAAAGATATTGCTTAAAAGGATAAGCTGCTTTGAAACACCAAAAGTAGTAAGTATACTTACCTGAGTGTTTGACTACACGAAGATGTTTCTTCCCAGGGAAGCGGTGGTGGTGGTATCGCAGCTTGCCCAGGAGGGCACTGATGACGATGGTGATTCCCGCTACTTTGTTGATGATTGTTTTGGTGATGGTGGTGATGATGATGATGATGATCTGATCCAGGAAGGATAACCATACTACCCGTAGTAGTAGTAGTAGTAGTAACAGCGCAATTGTTATTTTCGGACCCGGGAGAGTCAACCGTGAAACGGGAGAGAAGAACACGGGCTGCGTTCTCTGCTGTAAGTCGATTTTCATTTGCTCTTTCAATGAGCGCCCTAATGTCCAGTTCCTCTTGTCCAGTGAAATCTGGAGACGAGGGAGCGGAAACTGTGGCGATAGTGGTGGTAGACGTTGTTGTTGTTGCTAAAATGAGGGCGGCAGTGGTGGTTGTGGTGGTGGTGGAACAAGTGGTATCAGGAGGAGGAGAATGATGATGGTCAGTTGTTCCATTGGCATTATTATAGCAAGCTGATGAAACCGATGTTCTCAAGGGCTCTCCAGTTGTTGGAGAGTTGTCATTACTATTGTTATTGTTCCCAGAATTGCTGCTACTTGTTTTGCAACAAGAGGTAATTGGAGGTGCAGCGATGGCGGCAGGTTCAAGTTGGTTCTGATGTTGTTTCTGACGATGGAGGACGTTGTTGGCACTGGAGGAGGAACAGTAGGAAGGCTCAAGGTTTACAGAGGAAAGAGCATTGGTGTTACAACTATTTGCTGGGACAGGTATTATTGCTCCGCTGTCTGTTATTATGTGATGATGATTGGGCGGGGAGTTAGCACCAATTCCTGTGGCACGGAGATTGGCCAGTAGTTGACCCAATTCACTTTCTAAAAGGGCCACCAGAATGTCATAAGCTTCGATTGTGTGATCACTAGAAAGAAAATAGGAACAAGAAAGAAAATTAAATACAATTGACTTTTTGCACACTTGCGTTTGTCATGTTTATGATAAAATATAATGAAAGGGAGAACAAAAGTAATTTTTGGTGATTTATGTTCTCCCTCCAAGTGAAAGTCGTACAGGAAACACTATACTACATATACAACACTACTATAATACATTTACTAATAACGAGCGATGATTATCGCAAAAAATTGCTTTTGAACATAATAATCCAAATTTTAATACATCCTGTCAATGTGTGCAGAAAAAACCACTAAAAATTATAATGAAGAATGTCAAAGAGGAAAANTGAACATAATAATCCAAATTTTAATACATCCTGTCAATGTGTGCAGAAAAAACCACTAAAAATTATAATGAAGAATGTCAAAGAGGAAAAAGGGGATTGTTCCAAAAGGCTCAATCTAATACACACGCACATGTAAGAATCTCATATGTGGTACGTTTTTATTGAATATCAATAGGGAGAGCAGGCTTGCTCACATACCATCATCATCATCCACCCACCACGTAGTAATTTCGCATGTTATCCATTACTGTCAACTTTAATATATCAACACTGACACAAAAACATTAAATTTTTTTTCTTACTCTTAAAATACCCCTGCAATAATAAAAAATAATAACCCTTCATTTCATACCTAAATAATTTGTTTGATCATTGATCATTCACTCTATTATTATCCGCTAGTTGTGTGTATGTGTGTGTGTGCCACCCACTCACATTCCAAAACTTTGTTGAGTATATTGAGTATAATATGAAGATCATGAATTATTTAGAGAACTTATACACCACAACCATGCAAACTTGTTTTTTCCTCTTTTTGACACGCTTTACAACATTTTCATTCGTCAACCTTCATAAATCGTTTCACTTTTTCACATTTTTCTCCCTTTACCATGCTCATATAGGTATCCTTTTGCCATACACATTATTATAAAAGTGAGAGAAAATAAGAGAGAGAGAGAAAAAAAGTTTGAGTTTGAAAGTTTAATAACTTGCTTTTGTCTGGAGCAACACCTGCTTTATATTTTTCTCGTCTATTTTATGGTATTGCTTTTTCTTTCTTTTTTACTGCTGCTGCTGCTTGGAAAAATGCACATTACTATTATTAAGCTGTCTTTATATAATATTTCCTATTGCTTGCTTGTTTACTTGTTTTGCGAGTGGAATTTTTTCCAGTCAGCATATTTTTTTCCGGACGCTTTTTGACTAACTTGCTGTTCGTGATTGCATGCATTGATGACTTTTTTGCTTTTTAACAGTGTACCGTGCCGAGTCGAGTCATTTCTTTTACTTTACAATATTGAGCATGCATTTTTTATGAACAAAGCCTGTCTCAAACATCGTGTTATTTAAGTAATTTAAGTTTACTCTCTATTCATATTTACAGGAACATTATCATTGCCAAAAATTCTGAACAAAGAACGTGCCAAGGGTATAAGAAAATTCTAACATACTTTCTTTTTTCTACGTTTTCTGTAGTCCACACTTTCATTTTAATGATAACTAACTACCCGTTCAGAACATAATGAAACGGCAGAGAAAAGTCGTTCCAAAACAACTACTACATAAACTTGTGCTTATTATTATTTTATTGCCTTATGGCACGCTCCATCTGTCTAGTCTATGTATATACTGCGCAATTAAACTTTACAATGCTAATGAAACGATTTTTAATTATTTCCTGGGAAAAATATTACCGATAAGATAACACTTGATCAAGCTCGCTAAGAAAAAAACAATTATTAGAAAACGATACAAAGACAGAGAGGAAAATAATATAGAGAAACTAATCATCCTCACAAATAGGCATCCGTTTTTTACTACATGTTATAATTAGCGCCGATACATGATTTAAACAAAGTATTCGTGACAGAAAAGGTTACTGGAAAAGAAAAAAAACTTTGTAGTAGACAATCTAAAAATAGGGATTTTGAAAATTAGTAAAATAATTACATGGTATTCTATTGCAGTTTAACTATGGTTTTCAGTTATTTTCTTTGTTATTCAGCATCTTTTCTCTGATTTCATTCCATTCCATTCCTATCCTTTATTCCGTATTCATAATTTTTTAAAGATGAATATTTTAAAGTTAATGTTTTTGTTCTTTTTAACTTTTTACAACAACCAACCTCTTTTGTGTTGGAGAGATACAATATGTGCATAGGGACTTGGGACACCCTATTTCCCATTTCCAATTCTGATAGCTTTCTTCTTTTACAAAATGATTAATAGTCTCACTTGACTTTCGCTTCTGTCCTGAGAGCCATTTCTTACATGTACTTCTCAAGTGAGTATGTAAGTATGCAAACACTACCAAAAATAGTCGTCTTGTTTTCCCTGAAAGCATGTAAATACCTACGAACGGATGTCCCAGTTTCTTGCACAACTTTTTACAAAGAAAACGTTTCAAGAAAGCCTTCACATAAAAAAAGACCTAAAAAGCCGAATAAGGACAAATGGTAGTGGGGGTCGTTGTATGCACTATTTTCATGGACTCAGAAAGAACATTATAGATACAGCTTGTAAAAGTTTATTTCTCCAGTGTTTTTGAATAGTAGCATATAATAATAACATGTTATGTGCGTGATCGTCTCGTGGTGCTGTGAACTTTTTTTTACTTATCAGATCAGCAATTGGATCTTCGCCATGAAAAGACAGCTCAGCGTTTTAAATGGTTCCTGGGAATTCACCGTTTCTTCTCATAAACTAAGGCGGTTAGTATTTTTCATGTTCTTTACCTAAATACACTAGTTCTACGAAAAAGCTTTATTGTTTGCTCTCAATATGATGATGACCACAACTTTGTAATAATATATATGTATATGGCTAGTAGAATAACATAAATAAATACAAGAACTTTAAGTGTTTCTCTTTTAGATAAGAATACACAGTAGTTATCAATCTGTCTTTTTTTGCGATTTTTATTCCGATTCAAAGTGGCAGCAATGATAAATGGCTTGTTCATTTTCCTGCTGGTACATATCTCGTTTACGCTCAATATAAGTGCAAATTGGTTAACGACCAGAATGGTTCTGCACACTGCAGAAGTATTTTTTGCAGCTTTTTAATATGAACAGAAAAACATGCTTATAAATTAAACATATTCTCAAGAATGTCTGTCTATTGCTAAGTTGAGCCAAATTGCAACGGGAAATTACCTATATTATTTACTGGCAATAATAATGATGATGCATACTTTTGACTTACTAATTCCTTGCACGTAACAATAAAGTTGTGGCAAGAATGATAAATGGCTTGTTCATTTTCCTGCTGGTACATATCTCGTTTACGCTCAATATAAGTGCAAATTGGTTAACGACCAGAATGGTTCTGCACACTGCAGAAATATTTTTTGCAGCTATTTAATATGAACAGAAAAAAACGCTTATAAATTAAACATATTCTCAAGAATGTGTAATGCCTTCTGCTAAGTAAGTTTTGCCAAATTGCAACGGGAAATTACCTATATTATTTACTGGCAATAATAATGATGATGCATACTTTTGACTTACTAATTCCTTGCACGTAACAATAAAGTAAATATTATGTAGTAGCTCAAGGGTTCCAAAAATATTATACTTTTTTTTATTTTTAGAAAGACTGCTTATGTAAGCTGAAAGAAGGCTAACAATACTTATCCAGGATGATTTACTGCAACTGCATTGATATCAGGCTTACAAATGTCCAGAGTCAATGTCCAAACAATGACAAGAAAAAACGAGGAAAGGTTTAACCGATTCGACAGAAACCGTATCTTTTGAACAACAACTGAACAATTTCCCCCAAAAAAGCAGAATCACATTATGCCTTTTTTATACTTACTGCACTGCACACAAACCCTGTCATTGAATATAAAGTGCTTTTCTCTAGCTGTTTATAGGTATGTATATTGCTTCCTTGACTGTCAGTCTAAAGGAGCCACTACATCAATAAGCCACTCGAAGAAAAAAATCGTATTATCTTTTTTGGCAAATTTCCCTTTCGTCTTGTTAACCAAGCCCTCTTTGTTAGATTCTTACCAAGCAAAGGGGCCAACAGATATCATTAGGTATTTGTTTAAGTTTTTGCTACTGAAGATAACCGTATCCAAATAGGCATTTGAAATAAATAACCACACGTCCATAATACCGCTTGACTAATAGAAAAACGGATTGTGGTGGCTATTAATCAAGAAGAAGAAGAAAAGTAAATAATATATTGCGATTTTTTCCATTGAATTCTGGTTAAGTGAAAGCAAACCAATAAAATAAAATAATGCTTGTGGGATGATGATAATGATCAAAAGATTTGAGCTATTGTGTGGTTTTTTTCATGCATCTATCAAACCTGTCAGATTTAAGAATACAAGTAGATAAGATTTGCTCAATAACCCATTCCAAAGCAATGAGGAAAGTGGAACAATGTAATAACGTAATGGATTTTTGCAATCAAATTGAGCATGAAGTAATATATTGTGGTTTTATACGTGTACATACATACATATTCTATTATATTGTTAATCTTATTTTATCCAGAAGGTTGAATGTGCACTGCAGCGACTATATTGACTATATAGATGTTTATCTTATGGTTGGTAATTTGTGCATGTCCATAACATTGCAACAGTAATTATTATTATTTTTATAAAGACAAATGTGCGCTGTTGTAGGTACTTAGGTAAGTTATCACAGTTTGATTGTTTATGGAAATAGCTTTTACCATTTTGTTTGCAAATTGAAAGAGAAAAAAGGTGATTACGGTAAAATGCACTAAATGCTGCAGAAATAAAATAAATAGATCAAACCTTTCACGTAGTTTCTGCGGTGCCGTAATTTATAAACTAAACCGGAAAACAAAAATTCAGACTTGTACCTAGTACATCAAACCATTTCTACAAGATTTGGCAGATTTGGTAAAACCTTGTTACACTCTCAGCTCGCAGTAGCTAGAAAAATTCTTATCGGAGATATAATTATACAAAAAAACTTTTCATATTTAAAAATTTTTTATTGGAACGATTTACTACAACAATGTTTAAATTAAGGATGTGGCTCAGCTCAAACTCTTCTTTGTTTAAATACACAGATTGGCTTCCTCTCTCTCTGTAAACAATTCCTGTGAGTTTTCTCGATTTCTCACCAACATAATATTAATTTTCTTACTGCTGCCATAACCTTCATATGGAGGTTCGTTGAATTTTGCTAATTCAATTTAAACGAACGCTAGTCATCTTGGGGCAACAAAATCAAATAATGGAACCTTTAATAAATGTTTTCTATTAAAAAATATATACGTGAAAATAGCTTACGGCAAGCTTGCAAAGCTTCTTAAAAGCAAGTTCTATCAAATATGAACTGGAAATGATTTTATTGTCTTAATCATGTATGTAACATTTTCTAGAACACTGTAAGCCAATGTCAACAAGTCACATATTCAAGCTGTAAAAAACAAAAATTTACACGTTTAAGGAATAATCTACAAAATCCGGTCTGATTAGTTTAGTGTTTTATGATACCAATAATATCCTATTGTGCAATCTACTCGTTTCCTTTTATTGAAGTCAAGCATGCCAGGTAAAATGTAGGTATGTAACTAGTAAAATTACACCATAAACCAGCAAAATTCAAAGGAAAATGTAAGCTCACCTGTAGCCAACAGCAAGCTGAAGAGCCACGTTATTTGACTCATATTTCCCCAATAACACCGTCAATCTATCTGCCTGACTTTTTGCATCCTCCAAATTGAGTGTGAGCACGTCATTCTGACTGCGTAAATGCTCAATTTTACTGCTCAGTCTGTCCGTCTCGATTTCAAACTCGCGAAGCTTTTCCTCATTCATTGGACTGATCCCATTTTGACTCAACGAGTGTTGCATTTCCCGAAGAGCGGACTCATTTGTAATCGGTTGCACCAGGTGTTCCACAACTCTTGTCGAGCAGGCCTGCCCAATAAGCATGAGATCTGCTCCCGTTAATCCGCAATGTTGTTGTTGATGCTGCTGTTGATGTTCAGGAGGTTGAGGAGGTGGGTGAAGGTGCGGGTGATGATTTTTTAGATGGTGATGATTATTATGACCATTACTGTTATTATGGCTGTTTTGTTGATGTCTATGATGACTACGACTATGGCGGGAGGAGCCTGACTTTCGATGAACTTCAGGTGAAGGTGAACACTCATTACTGGTTAAATGGGCGTTGGGAATTATGCAGGAAGGTTGCACGATATTTCCGGGACTTTGACCTTTTCCATGACTTTGCGACTTGTGATGGTGATGATGAGGTTGTGGATAATGGTTATGTTTGCTTGTACTACTAGGGCTATGTGAGATAGCCTGTCGGTGAAGTTTTACCCTTTCGGCGAGTTTGCACACGGGAGCAGTCTCATCGAGTGGAATGGAAGTGAGGTCGACTGGAGAAAAGTTGGGGAGTCGTTTCGGAGATTTCTTAAGGAGATGCTCGAGTTCTGATACCTAAAACGTTTAAAATATAAAATAAATCATCATTATTATTATTATTCTACTCGGACACCGTACTAATGGGTGGCGATAATAGTCTATTCATAAAACTCTAATGCCGACGCACGCAATCCACGCAATTACTAAACTAATTTCACTTCATGGCTGCAGGTTGTCATCGTAGTGATGTCTGTTCAATTTGTAATATAAGATACTGGCTACAATAAAATTCTAGAAAAAGACACGACACAGACACAGACTGCAGACACTTTGAGTTAAACTCTGTTTGTTATCTTTGCTGAAGAAAATCGTAGCAAAACGTTCTCTTGCGAATAGTTTACGAACCGCCTCTGAACNACCGCCTCTGAACCGCTAACCACAAAGTTTTCGATACAAGGCAATATAATGCCCAATGAACGTTGTGAATGGTCTAAAATTGAAAAATTTCTAAAGCATCCGTTGTATCCCGGTCAGTTTGAAGTCTGCACAGAAAGGCAACAAAGTAATGCATTAGGTTTGCCTATAGACTTGAAGAAGGTACTAAATCTCCCTAATAATGAACCCATTTAAAACCAAATTATGACGGTCTGCGGAAAGTTAGTGGTTGTTGCGTATAAATGCTGGATTTATTGATATTGATTTTATTTCTTATCATCATTTTGCAGTTTTATGTACACGGGAGTCCTATTGAATGTACCCTGGAATGCGACTACTCAACTATTAACGTCAGTGGAAATGATCATCGCTTATACATCATTGGTCTTCGAAACCAAATAAATCTTTGCGGAAACTCCCATCACATTTACTGTGAAGGTTTTCACAACATCATCAACTTTTGCACAAACATTTCCGAAGGTCAAATTTGCGTTCAAGGGGACAGCTCATTCGCATTTAAAATTGGTGTCAGCAACGGGACAGTACATTTATTAGAAGAGGACATAAAATTTAAAAAATTAACATTTCCATCGTCTTTAAAAGAAAAGCGTCGTCGTAGGCTCATGTGGAAACCTGCCAATGAATTGGAGACTGAAGATAGCGACTGTACTGTTGATGATGATGATGATCAAAAAACCAAAGTCAACAGTGAGAATGGCTTCGAAAGCATGGATGTAGACACAAAATATATTTAGTGTAGCATGTAGTGATGACACATTGAGTAATAATTAGTTGTCATTTTACACACTGAAAGCAGATGTATGAAAATAAAGTCAACTAACTAAATTGAACTTTTGTGCGTGGACTCTTCTTTCTTCTTTCAAGCTTCTTTAATGCATCTCTGGCATCCTTCTTTATATTTCCAGCATGCTCCTCCGCAATGACGCGCAGGTGAAAGGTTCACCCTTCCTCATTAAAACATGTATAACAAGACATGCACTTGGCCAACTCTCATAATTACCTTATTTTTCAGAAAATCACGCTCCTTCGCAATGTTCTCAAGGGCGCTTCGCGTTTGATCCAGCTCCCCCTCCTTTTTATACAAATTATCTTTAATGGCTGCGTGCTCCTGTCGGATTTGTGCTACTTCTTGACAGAGTGATGCAAATTGGACAGGGGGTTTTGACTCTGGTGAAGGGCTCTCCGATGGCGTAGTTCTCATTGACGTTATTCCAAGTAGTCCTCCTCCGCCAGGTGTAGTAGAAAGCGTTGCTGCCTGCAGTCCTCCTCCTCCTAGGGGAAATTCCTCTCTTAGCTTTTCCGACTTTTTACAAGCTGACATCATGGCGTGCAGTGCGTTTGGGTGATGCTTACTTGTCTCTCATATGAACATTTCGCTCTCGGTCCTGCAAACAAAAAAGTAACAAAGTTATCAAACATGTCAAGTGCGTGTGAAGTAATCAAAAGAAATGACGTCACGAGAGAAAATGCCGTCATTACCAAATTACACTTTGTCCCTACTTACTGTTATTTGTTCGGAATAACAAAAAAAAAACTTTTGAAACCTATTTAAGATCTTAAACCTTTCTTTTCGCACAGAATGAAGTATCGCAATATTGGTAATCTAGCTTTTTAACATGTGGCGTTGAAAAGAACATTTTCTGTCGTGGAGAAAGACAGCTACAAAGTACGTACAAAATCGACATTTAATTAAACTGCTAAAGAGACTCGCGATTCTGTCAATCGAATGTATACATTTATTTTACTTTATTGTTAAACTCTACACCAAGGAGTTGTAAAAAAGAAGCCGAATTAATTTATATTAGAGGTGTAGGTTTGCGTGATTGTGTAATTTGTGATCACAACAACATCAGTGTGTATATATGTACCTAGTGCTAAAAATGACAAGTTCTCCTTGCTTACATTTTGGCAAAACTTCACCAATTCTTCTGAAAAAGTACGTGAGTCTCTTGTTTGTTTTCTCTGTGGATTAAAAAGAGATTTTTTGCTTGTAAACCACCTTCGGATGCTTTTTATTGCCAAAAATTACTTTTAGCCTCATTAATTAATTAGTAACAGTTTATATCAGATAAGATTTCATTCCTTAATGTTCTCCTGCAAAAATCTCAATTATTTCCCTGTTGCTCATCTAACCGCATTTCGCAGCAAGAGAGTTAGACCACAACCATGCAAAAAAGATGTTGTTGCTT
>JAHZMT010002120.1:0-17202 GCA_027743785.1 Sinhomidia bicolor | reverse complement strand
GGCTATTTTTCACGTAGCCACTCGCATGCCTTCAAGCTCTGAAGAAAGTTTATTACAAAAGGTAAAATTTTATACAAAGTGGAATTTGAGAAAGTACGAAATTTGTTCGGAGTGCACTGAATCAGCGTATATATTCAATTTTTTGAGTGTCTACGCAAGTTAAATGTCACATTAATTATTTTGCATCTAACTGTTTCACTTTTGCATAATATGTAATCTACTTTAATTTGTTATAGGTGCCTTATTTTGGACCGTTGTTTAATGAAGCGGTTGTCGAGAAGGATGTACTGGCTGTGTTGGTTCGAGCTACAGCAATAAACGCATCCAGAGCCAAAAGATCCTCCTTACAATTTTTCGAACATCAGTAAGTTCATTGCACTGACAACATTTGTATAGTTATTTAATTCATTGTGCAATATTCGTTTTTCACGACTTGATCTTAAGTTCTAAAACTAAACATATTATTTTACAGCTTTGAAGAGAGGGGTAAATCCTTGTCCACCATTATCAGAAATCACAAGTCCAGAACAACTTTTGAAACATTTACTGCAAATGTTTTTTCACCTGTGCTTCCACTTGCTTCATTTCAAACAGGACATAATAATAGGGCATCAGGTAATTTATTTACGCGTGATACTACTATAAAATAGGAAGGAATTGTTAAAAATTTCATGTGATGCAATCTTGGTTTTCATTTACATCGTTATAAACGGGGTATGCGACAGAGGAGAAAGATATACTTGCAGTTTAGTAGTTAAAAAAATTCATAACTTTTCAGGGACAAGTTTCACATCATCGACGAGAACCACCGCTTCAACTGTGACTGCAAATTCTGCACAATCAAATCAGTTAACTACTGCATTACAATTGGAATCTTCTATTCCATCATCCGTTCCACACCGCAACAAGGTCCCTTTTCATGATGCCACGTTTTCTCCTCCGGGTAAGCAAGAGGAAGTTGATCATGCAGTTATTTTTGTTAAAGCCATTTAATATCAACACATCACATACATACAGCTCGTGATTTTAAAATATACTTATATTATTAACCTTATTTACTTATTTAGCAGTGAGTATAATTTTGGTTCGATAATATTTTTACTAGGCGAATAAGCAAGTTACTGTAGACATGCTTGCGTTTAGTTTGAAAAATTAACTTTAAAACAGTACTTATTTAGTGGAAACGTATATTTTTGTCTTTAATATTATATTATGGTAGATCTTGTCCAACTTAAGTAATTGTTTTCCAATTATATTCCAGAAAAGAGGAGAATATTTCCAAAAAGATTTAGTATTGTGCCTAAAAAGTAATCGTCAAAAATGTGATATGCATCAAGACTGACTTCCTTCCGTGCATGCGGATCTCTGGATCTCTTTAAAATTTGGAATATCATAATACTATCATTAGATTGTTATGTAGATGTACATTGTAGACGTATTTTCCCTATCCAAGTATTGGTGGTTTGTTTGCAATTTTATTGTCCTTGTCTAATTTGTCTTTTTGTTTTACTTGTTTTTTGTCACATGCTCAATGTGGTTGTTACCCTGTGCCCTTGTGTTTGGTCCATTATTGTCTTGTGATATTCATCCTGACCTGACATTCCTGAAAACCATTAACAAACGACTATTTCTTACTTCTATTATTGTTGTGCCAAAATATACTGTAAGAAGCTCGACCTGTGCGATCCAACAGCAGTGGAGAATCTCCTTCAGTGTCACAGTCATCAACTCCACCGATTCCACCGAAAAGATTATCCGTAAAACTAGGTGGAGGTCTAAAATCCAAAACTCATACGCCTCCATCAAGTCCGTCTACAAACAGAGTTCATTCACAACTGACTGGAAGACATTAATTTATTTTAAATAATTATTTATTGCTATCCCTCCCTAGTCCCTCCTACGTTCAAATCACTCTCAGTAATCCTATTATTTCTTATTTGTAAAGAAAAATTGATTCTAGAGGAGATAATCCTGCACTGTTGCTTCACGGTAAATAGCAAAAATATACAGACAGTAAGGGTTAGTCAAGAAAATTTCATCGCTGAAAATTATTGTGAATTCAAATTGCTTTATTTATATGTGAACATCCACTATATGTAATTGTAATCCATTGTGCAACCAAAAACAAAACGTGTATTAGTTTTCCAGCTTTAAAAGTTCACCCACAAACCTACAATATACGTTATCTGTACAGGTGCTATTATTATTATTTATATCTATTTTGTTTGTAGCTCTCATTAATGTATTAATTATATTTTCTTTTCTTTTGGGTTTACAAATAAGACTGACTGAGATTTTGGGAGTTTGTATCTTTTGTTTGGTCCGGTGTTGCCTACCCAGTAATGGGTGTAAAAAGTATGTGTTTATGCCAGTGATTTTGTTTGGGTGATTGCTATATTGCTATTTAACTATTGTGTTTTAGGAAAGTACTTAAATGTTATAGCGGTGTCTGCAACGTTGTACTTATCATTGTGAATTGCATTGAGTGTTAGTTTTGCTATTAAATGATAACGGGTTCCTATATTGTTTCCAGATAATCTACCAGTGATATTTTCCCCCTTTTCCAGTATGTATTATAAAATTATTATTATTATTTAAAAGAAAAAAAAGTTTATGTATTAACCTATGTCAACAGTTATTTCAACATTTATTTGTCCAAACTTATGATTCATGATAGTATTATGTTGGTTGTATATAAATTTATTTTACAGTAAGTGGGAAAATGGTGCTAATATGTAAGTTCAAATGATCATTAGATTACCAATGGAAAAGAAAATAATTTTTGTCAACACTCAAAATACTAATTTTTATTGCTGTTGGAATGAAAGAATAAAACTTACATAATACATATATAAAAACGTTTTGAGAACCGCTTTTTTAAGTATCAATAATAAAAAAGCATGCTCTGATCTTGACCTGGACTCCAATCTTTGATGATCAAAAAATCATAAAGGCGGACTAAAAAATAAAACATATTTAATCTTTCATTTTGGCATACTACGCTGACACCCCTTTCGAAAAATTCGCATGTAAACTTGGATTTCGTTTTAATGGAGGTTTTACAGAGCACAAGTATCGCTTAATTGTCATCAAATCTCAATTAATTCGTTTCATATTCATTCTAGATTCTAATCTGCATGAACTTTTTCATTGAAATGGCGTATAACAATATATCACACAATGTGTACACCTTATAAGCTGGACCTTTATATTACAAAGAAATTATTATGAATGAATGTGCCCGTGGAAAATTTTGCCATATTACAATTGCATGTTTGCAAAGCATTGTTTTCATTGGAACCTACAAGATCAACTCTTTTGCATTGTTTAGTTCACAAAGGCATTTACAAGAATTTTAAGGTAACTTAATCATTAATCATTCAATTCAGTTCAAACGTTCGCCTTTATAATATCAAAATAAACTAAAACGCACATGCCTGTGTAGTCAATTGTACATGTAGAAATATTTATTTTCACTTCAAAGGAAAGCGATTATCCTCTACTAAACCAACTATTTATTTTTTGTAATACAATAAATATAACTCTTAACTCAAGGCAAAGTTATGCACATACATATTACCAATAGTCTCCATTGCATTTTGCAGTCACAATATCCAGATTCATCATATTCACAACCACAACCCAAGCATAAAAATAAAGATACCTATACAGAGGTATTGATATAATCACCTCAAATATTACAGAGAAGAGAAAGATCAAGGAAAAAGTATGGGAGCAATCTAATGGCCAAGGAAGAAAGAGTCATTTTCATTCATGCGAGCATATACAAGTGCGTTTTTATATATGTATATTCATTTATTTATTTCGCATTCTTGTAAACCTTCAGCAAGCAGCTTTATCAAAATGACGCCTAGCATAAATGTACCGCAAACAAACAAAGAATAACAAACGTTGAATGAGTCAGAGTCAGTGGTCCGTCAGTTTATGTACCATTTGTAGACCAGCCCATTATTAGATCACAGAGTACTAGTATCCTAATAAACGACCAGGGCACTTTACAAGTCCAGTAATCAATCGCTATGCTCAGTCGTTTAAATATTCCATCGGATTAAGTACCCAAAACCGTTTCTTGACTTCACGAGTAAAACCTTTGGAAGTGTGAATACCAACATGTCTTATGAACATTAATTTTTACGTTCTCTTGTTTCATCATTATTAAAATATATGTATTTACTATGAAGCTAAACTATAAATGCACGGGTGGTACATTACTATCAGCATGTATTTTGCGCTCACATCTCTACTCTTTTTTGCTATGCAAATTTGCTGTGATCAGTAAACGGGAGTTCAAAGGGTCGTCGTGATCTTTTGTATGATCGAATTATGGGCTTGTCGAAAATTGAGAATGTATCGGTCCGTCAACATTCAGCATTGGACAATTCTTTTGTAAAAATTTGATGATTGCCTACACACATGCAAACTCAGAAGAAAACATGACTCTGCTGCTGTTCATTTTCTGCTATCGTGTGGTCGACNTTTTGTAAAAATTTGATGATTGCCTACACACATGCAAACTCAGAAGAAAACATGACTCTGCTGCTGTTCATTTTCTGCTATCGTGTGGTCGACAACAAGAGAGAAAGAGAAAACTTGTTTGGAAGAAAGAGACAGGTAAAAAGCGATTACTACTTTCCTTCAGTCAGACAGTCAGTCAGTGTGGGTTGGTTGATATGTGGATACACACCGAAAAAATATATAAAGAAAACTTGCTTCATTACTTCCTCACTGCTACTGACTGACTCTGGAGAAAATACCTTCCATGTGAAAACTCCTTCACCATTCAGTCATGTCCCCAACTTTGAATCTGCATGACAGTTTCAACATTGTTGTTCCTTGCATGCAGCAGCAGTAGTCGTGTTGGGACTGCGGGTGACGCTGTGTGTATTTGTTGTGTTTTCTCCTGCAAAAAAGGAGTAAAGACCGATAATATGAGAGAGAGTGGATTGAAAGGGAGAAAGTGTTTTGCATACGATTTCCTGGAGACGCGACTCTTGGGATTAGCTACTACTATGCATTGTGACAAGAAAAAGGAGTTTGTGTGATTTTGTACAGATTTTTGGTTAATAATAAAACAAAAGCAACATCTTGTATACTTTATCATAAACGAATTATTAATGTTTTATTTTTTATAAATTTTACTGGATAGCTAACAGATTATATTTATATTTGTTGTTGTGACCATTGATCATAATTTTCAGTGCGTTGTGCAAGTTTGGAAGAAGGGAGGTGTGTAATAATTAGTGCGATATGTTTTGTTCATTGATGTCCTATTTATTTGACTAAACGCATCCTAATCTGGGATTTGGATTTAAGAAAATGGGAGATTATTTTCATATCAAGTACCTGGAGTAAGACAATATATATATCTAATATTTTAACTGATTTGCTTATAAATATGTAGTTTTAGTCTAACGTTATTTACAAAAGAAAATTTGCAGCTGAAAAGGCTAATTTATTAAAATAAAGCATAAAACTTTATTTTATAATCTTGTATTTAGACTTACATATACATGATTGGTAAAAGCACACGGTACACATTTCAGCATGTCATTGGTCTTCACGATTCTCAAGTCTTTGAATCACAATGATTCATTAGATGATTTGACTATCAGCAAAGATCAAAACCCTTAAACAATATGAAGTAATAATTTAGTAGCCTGTTATTTCAAATAATGTGTAAAATATATCAAGTGGTTGATCGATTCCAATTGCTAATAATAGCGGCTACTTTATTATTATTACAACTGTCTGCATTTCAAACATTTCCTTTAAAATGATTTTTATATCAGCACTGCAGCTTATTCAATTTTTGTGTGTTATGATCCATAGTTTTTTAAAACACACCAAAAACAATGTACCTATGTCTGTCATTTTGAAAGACGAGCATGAGATTCAGGAGTCAGATTATAATTTAATTAACTTGAAGTAAAAATGAATTTATTTATCCAACACACAAATAACCTTTTACTCAACCTGGTCTTTTCGTCTCAACCAGTTTCAACGCTCTCTATTCTCGTATAATGAATTATAAATTAGTATTTTGCACCAACTTTATATTCAAATTAAATTTGTAAATACTACTGAATCAACCTAGACGGTATATCTGTAAGGTACAAGTTAAGTAAACATGAATTAATGTTAAATACATATGTAACTAGTTGCAAATAATTTTATTTTATATTTTGCACGCTTGGTTTGATATAAATTTCTGTTACAAAAAATACCAATGAACTAGAAAGCAAAACGAGTAGCGAGGTCAGCATGAAACCTCTACAGCATTTTAAAGGACATCCAAGCACTAGTTACAAATGATTAAGAAGAAAGGACAAAGGTCTGTTAAGATTTAAAAAAAATATTTGCATTCATCATCAAAAAACCTCCATTTTTGCACTGCGTCGTCTGCGTCTCCGTTCTTTAATCTGAACATGAAGGCCATCAAACTGCACTATAATCTCTAATCTGCATGCAATGCAATTCATTTCAAAGCTGAATGCTATTATACTTACGAAGAAAAAGATTTCGTATGTGCCACAAATAGACCTCGGTTATATGGTTTCAGATAAAAGTAACAAAAGAAACAAATGTACATAAATCAAGCAACCTTCATCTTCCATCAAGAATTTTTGTTTGGAGCAAAGAAATATTTACCACGCTTACATTATTACCAATATTTTTTGTTGGTGTAAATTACTTGGACAAGGATTGATATTTGTACAAGTCAGTACAAAATTGACTGATCTCTTGTAGATTTGTTGCTTTCCTAAGCACAGTATGAATTGCACTCATATTCGAATATATTTAAGGTAATTCTTAATGCATATTGTGTTGTGCTGCACACGTATGTGTTCCCGTTTTTTGGGGTTTGTCTAACCAGCTAGTTTGATACAATTTACAAAATTTATTGACAACTTGATGACTGTTGAATTGGCTCGCAACTTACAACCCGAATCGACTTGTAGGTTATAACAGGGGTAGATGTAAGAATAATATGATTACCATCATCTATGACTTGTTATTAATGAAGATAAATGAATACGTGCGCACGTTATGACCAATAGTCAATATTCCAATCCAAGTTTTCATCTGGCCTATTATGGAGAGGCAAATTTTCCGTCGACTTACTTCATTTAACTAATGGTTAGCTATAATAATAACCGTAAATCGTGTTTTAGAATCATTAATTTTAGCCAAATCGACATTTCATGACTTTCCAGTTCGTTACGTTTTACCAGAGATTGAGGACAACTTTGATGCTTAAATGAACGTGGTTTTGTTTCGGGAGTCACACACTGTGACTGTGAAAGGAGTGGCGAAAGCAATGGGCGGATACTGTATAGAGATAGACAAAAAATTATAGTTTAGGAAGAAGGTAAAGCGCCCGTGTTGACAGTTGGGTTTGGTGTAATGGAAACAGAAATACCTATGTTATATATTTTGACAGTTATTTATATAGGGGCAGATATTCGACTTTCAGTTTAGACTCCAAACACTACACTTTACTTAAGTATTTACTAAAGTTTGTTTGTTTTTAAACCTTTGAAGTTTAGGTAAAAGCAAATTATCTTATAAAGAGAAATGAAGGTCCGCTTACGAAAGTAGTAATAACTACAAACCACAACATTACATCATTTAAACGTGCAAATTTGAATATAATTAGCTTAATCGCTATCATTTTGATGCCTACGGATCTGCGCTTATTTTCAAGGTCTCGTATGCTCCTTTTAATAAACGGACACAACCTATCGGCATACTACTATTAACTAGATTTTAACTGACTTTATATATTATAGCTACTAAATTTCATAAAATATGCGAATTCTTGAAATAAATAGAATAAGATTATCGAAAAAACATAAATTTTTGGAGTCTTAAATTTAAAATCTTTAAAAATTTATTTCAACCACTTCCTACAACAAACTGATACATGTTTTCAAATATTGTATTATTTTTACATGATTTATTTTTGAGATTTGGTTCACCAAAAATTGGAAATGAGGAAAATAATTTCAATATTGAATCGCTAAATGCTAAATACATTTTAGTTAGACAAAATTAAAATCATGTACTAGCGATTTTCTAAAAAAAATTCTATGAAACGATGAAAGACTGTTAGTGTTAAATTTTGCGACCAAATTAGCAGTAAGTCAATTTCCTTCTATTACAATTGACTGAATTGACTTTAATATCCAAAGTGTCATTCAACATAAAGTCAGGAATGAACTAAACACATGCATGTAGAAGTCGATAAAAAATTTGATAGAAGCAAATCCATTGATTATGGTTATGCTTAAAATTATTATTTTATGTTATAACTATCTAACTCAAATATCTACTCAAACTCTGAAATTTTGCTCACAATTTTATTCAACAGCAGGTTACGTACTAAAATGGCAAATTAAATTAAACTGACAAATATAAAATTAGCAGCATAGATTACAGTTTATGCATGTTCAACATTCCAATTAACTTTAATATCTAAATTGTAATTTTGTGTAAATCACTATGAACAAAAATACAATTCTCCTTACATGAAGGGCATATGTCGTCGGTAAACCAATCCACTTTAAACATTAAAGACTTACGTAAACGTATATGTCTCGAATATATCAATGTATCCGAAAGTGAAAGCTGTGCTCATACACGTAGATATCAATAAAGCTAAATGGTACAGGAAACTTTCACTTCAGGTACAATAGGTTTCAAAGCCATATTTTGAAATATGACCTTGTGACAACATAAAACCCCTTAATTACTTGAAAAAATGAACACGAGTTTAGTGATCATAACCTGATGACCTGAATTTCATGACAGATGTAGGTAGTACACTTATATATGCAGTTTTACTTTTATGTTCATAAAATATGGCCACCAGCAGCGTCATAACCGGGAACTTTGGAACCTTTTAAAATTGCTCCAGCTTGACAGTTCCACATTGTGTAAGTGTGTAGTGTATGCACGCGTAACTCGAGCATAGAAAAAAATGACCTGGAATAAAATGATGAACGACACATGTGTGACACGCCAGGAAAACTTTCCATTATGTTAGAGTTGAAAGAAAGTGCATGCTTGTTCTCATACGATTTCAATAAGTATATCATGCACGCAATAAATGCCAATGTATATATAATTCATTTCTAATTCCAACTTCCAACATATTTAAACATTTTTCACATATTAAAAAGCCAAGAACTTACGACTTACGTGTATGACATATTTACGTAGAGAAATTTTAGCTATTAGTAGCATTAGGTGGTAGGCATAAAACTAAAAGTTACGCTACCTATACGGCTGCCATTTGCTATATAAGCTTTTAAATTGATAAAGTCGAGAGAACAATTTTTTACCTTGATTTGTAATATGGGGGTTTGCGGTGACAATAACGTCAATGCAAACGTTTTGTGTTCAGCTAAATAAACGCTGAATGCAGTATTATTTTTTTAGTATATTATATTGTAGATCCACGCTTAAAGCCTTGTAGAAGGAAATGCAAAGCAAGCACATTTCCTCAGTCAAAATATAGCATAATAAAAAAGGGAACGAAAAGTAGGTTAAGCTCCCCTAGCTAGTCCACCGATTATATTGGCAGACTGTATCGCCATTTTTCTTGCATGAGTTCACGTATAATCATAATGGTTGTTTGTAATGTAGAGTGAACGGCTACTACATTGAAGAGAGAAAAACTAAAAAAAAAATGGTTTGCTCACTGTTTTAACAACCACTTGCTTCTTAATATGAACTTTCATAACATATTTGCTCCTATGAAAAGACGAGAACTCAAGAAATATATTGAATATATACATAGATACATAGGTACATGGGTATAGTGAAAGTGAGAGAGAGTTTAGTTGAAAAAAAGTTATTTCCTTTCTTTTAGTGTTTTTGTATGCACTATTATCTTTTATATACCTTGCATGTTCACATTGAAATAAATAGTTTTACATTTTCAAGAATTTGGAACAGTTTTTTAACACTGCAATTTTTATTCCTCCTTTGTAAGCAGCGGCATTTGCTTAGACTAGTATTCAGGTGCTGTAAGCTGGAGCGTAATTCTGCCGGGGTAGGTATAATGAAAAGCCCCAGTTTTTACAATTGCAGTTTTACTCTTGAGGCTTAAAAATTGCGTCCAATGTTTATAGTTGTTCATTTGATCATGATTTAGATGAGTTTCGTGAACAATCTCAATCTTTTGTATATGGTAAAAATAGTTTGCTTAGCGGTGTAAAAATACACGTTACTACAGATTTGTATTCTACAATATGATTGTTATTTATTCTTCATCAAGATGAACTAATTACCTTACCCTGGTTTTTGTACTTGAAACGAATCACTACTCACTACTAACCCAGTTGACATTTACGCCCTAAACCCATAAATAACAAAAAGAAAGAAGTTAGTAAAAAAGGGGAGTTTTTAATTTCTTTTCACACATTTCTTTTTCTACACTCGTCATCACTTCCACCAGTTGTAAATATTTCATTTGTCGATACAATTTTAGCTTCAGTACAAAATATTTATTTAAGCAGACCATTAATTGAGTTCTCAAAATTTGCAAAATATCCTTGCTCTCAAACGCTTGGACAAAAGTGCAAAAAATCAACACAACAGGAACCCGCTATAATGATGTAAATTAATAAGTATGTGGAGTGGACTATATTCATAAAAATGCTTTTATGTATCCCTTAATGAGCATTAATTGTTTTTGTGGCGATATTATTTTTTTCCTTGGAATGATTCTAGTTTCATAAGAATACATCATTAACAAAGCTCAGCAGGGTTGGTATGTTGATATTGTTTTCATGTAAAACCTTAATATGAAGGATACAAATAGCATAACAAAGCTAATTATAAGACAAAAGGGATATAAATAACTAACGCTATTTGTCTGTACATTGTAGATGTATACCTATATATACTCATCGATATTCGAATTAATTTCGGATGAACGAACCAAGCAAGCATGCATGCACACGTTCTCTAAGAGTGAACGAACACTCTGCTGCTGTGATTCAGGAACCATTCAATTTGAATGAGTAGACATGATACATATTTATATGGTATTTATATTCTTTAGTATAAAAATATTGATGTAACAGGACGGAAATCTTGTTGTTCCACAGTGGCAGAAAGAAATACAAAAATGAAAAATGCCTTTGCTAGAGACGATGATGATATTTGTAGTAAGCGTGGATCAAAATATGTAGGCATATATATGTATATTTGGCAAGATATATTAATAGCACGCATGAGCATAAAAGTACTAAAAATGCATGCTGAACTAAGCCACATAGTGTAGCTTTTTTCCAAAATCAATTCGAAACTGAGTCAGTTTAGTAGGTACTAAAACTTGTGGGGAGCCCTACAGTATGCAGTCGCGTTTTAATATAATTGATTTTCTATTATTAAAACTGCGTCGACCACTGCATGAGGTCTGCTATTATTAAAGTAACATGTTAAAATAGCACCACTGTATGTCCGCTGACCTAATGGCATTCAGAGAAATGCATATAAATAAATAAATGTACATAGTACATATAATGTTCATTGTATTAGCTTAATCGAAGCAGTGGAGTAAAAATCAACACGCGTGTTTTTAAAGTAAACCTATTTTCTATTTAGCAAAACAAATTTAATTAATCATCTATTATTAAAATTTTTGTAGGTGAGTCTGGAAGGAAACTGCTGGAAAATTGAAACTGACAACAAAAATATCGTGTCACCAAAGCACAAATTTCCGTACTATGACACGCGTAAAAAGTTCTATAAAGCTTGTTCAGCGTAACTTTCTGACAGCAGTATAGCCAACTACAAACTGTAGTCACAAATTCTTATAATATGTTGGAAAAGAAGCATGCTACCCATCTATATCCGATCACCGACGAGTCAAACAGACTTTTTTGTTTTCCTAATGAAGTGAGTCCCAGTAAAAGTCATTATCATCAGTGGGATCGTCGTCGCGTAATTATGAATGAATGATTATACCTATCTATTTCTCCGGTTTCACTGCCTTCTACCTTTCACTACGATCGAATCGACAAACGACTACTATAACGGCCAATTTTATCGCGTAATGAGTAGAACTTAGTGATCATATACATATACATCTTTGCTTCCACAACTACTCCAACTTCATAAAAACGCAATGGAGGTTTCAAGATTGACGTAACTTGACGTATTTCTCCATCATGAATTCCCACAGGGAAACTTGCTTCCTGGCCCCCACAACTTTGACAACGACGCGTTGGTTTCTGCTCCAACATCATTTCTCCGAGTTCATTCTTTCCAAAAGTTTTTACTCCTACGAAAACATCAAAAAGTGAAAACAGAAAGGCAATAATAGTAACTACCACCACCGTAATCATCGTCAATAACAGCAGTACCTTATACATTCATATACATATTATTCTATATGGTAAAAGCAATAATGGCTGCTACTACAAGTGTTTCACCTGCCGCAGCTACCAATCTGGGAGAAAACATGCTCAGTCCTTCTCAGAATCGAACAACTAATTACCATGGGATAACGGCTCTAATGCTTGCATGTCAGCAAGGTCAAATCAATGATGTTCAGAAAATTGTTCGCCAGAGGGTACGTCCAGCATGCCGTTTTCATTTACAGCATGTTTTGTCTATGATATAAAAAAATTGTGTAAAGTATACTTCTCATAACGATAGGCTTTTTTGTAGCATATGTGCAAACAAATATGTATAAAGAAACGGTATTAGTTCAAGCTTTTATCATTAGCGAGTTGGTTGAAAGCATATACTCTCATGTGACAAAGTATTATGAGTAGGCTTTCTTCTTTTTTTCGTTTTACTAAAGTGCTGTTTGCATGCGTGTTGAAATGATTGGAGTGTCGATAAGTTCCTTTCATCGTCTGTTGACTATCCCTGTTGTTTATACCCTTTTCTCATTTCTCTTTTTTTATTTACTATTTTTTAGTTACGTCAGAATTTCCGTTGCATGAAGTTTTTCTTATAGTGTGGCTAAAAGTTTCATACAGCTAAGCCATCATATTTCCCGTCAGTTTGCTTTGAACCGTGAAATTGAAAACACTTTGATTAAAGTGGTGGTGCTTTGGTGGATTTTCGTTGAAAACATTTTATTATTTGATTTTACCAATATGTAATATTATGTGTGTGTCTACTAAACATACAGAAGCAGAGCGTTAAGGAAAGAAGTCGAAGTGGGAAAGTACCTTTGCATTTCTGTGCCGAATCAGGATCAGTTCAATGTATGGACGTTGTATTGTCTTCTATGGATTCCTTTCTACTAAATACTCAAGATGAAGAGGGCTACACTCCAATTCACCTAGCTGTAATTAACGGGAACAAGGATGCGGTGAGGCGACTTATAGCTTCTGGTGCTGATCTTAATTGCCTTGATAATGAACAGCACTCGCTTGTACATTGGGCAACAGGTAAGAAAATTACTATATTTATAATAATTGCTCATATCTATAAATAGTTATTCGTTTTTGATTTACAATGCTTGCAAAAAGTAAAATTGCGCCGTAAATACATATTTGTGCATCTTTGTCAATACTTCTTCTGACTCAACAGCAATAATTGTACGACTGATATTTAAAAACATTTTCTATAATAATCTATTCATGCAATCTAACGAACAACTTATGAAATCGATTGTTTCTGAATAATCATGCATGTTTTGGGTTTCAAGTTACACAGCTTAAATTATAGGAACATATCTGTACACATACAACCCAATAATTATTATTGAGCTAAACATTGAGTTACCAGATGCCAAAATTGTTTTCACTCTTTTCTCTTTCATCATGCCATGTTTGTTTTTGCTTCCAGTCTGCGGAGAGGTTGAAATTCTGGACTTGCTGTTATCCAATGGAGCTCCAGCGTCCACTCCAGACATCCACATGGCTCATCCAATTCACTACGCTGCACAGATGTGCGGTACAGTGAACGGGGTAAGCGGCGGCTCGCGTGCAAGAGTTCAAAGCACTGTCTATGGTGTTAGTCCCAAAAAAGGGTTGATCATCCTCCGGAAGTTAATCCACCATGGATGTCCTATTGATGTTCGTGATAAGGATGGTCGACAACCCTTGCTTTGGGCAGCTAGTGCAGGTGATGTGCCTATTCAAATTGTGCATTTTAGTATTTTCCCGTTTCTACTTTTTCAGTTGTTGACAACTTCCTTTCATCACCACATAATCTTCATTGTTCACTTGGCAAGATTTTTGGATGAAAGAGAAAATGATTTATAATAGTTGTTCACGATTATCATTACTGTTGTGTATTGTACACATGTAGTTGCTTTCAGATAAGCAAGTGAAAACATGCTGACCATTTTGCTTACAAAGCATACAAGCTTATGTAAGCCTTTTTTAGCAACGCTTATTGTACATAACATTTCTCAAGATAACCCATATGTTATACCGTATAATATCTGTATAATAGGTATTTAAATAATGAATGTTTTGCTTATTTTTTGTCTTGTACTGTATGCGTTTCGTGTATATCGTATGTAAAATATTACCAAAAAATCACCAACATCACCACCAACCACCTCACGTCTACTACTCCACTACTACTACTGTAATCACCACCTCCATGATAACTGACTGTTATGCGTAAACCGCAAAGTACAGCTGGTGTTCACTTCTTCAGACGGAGATTCGAGGCTCAAAAGCTTGTCCATGTCCCCTTTATGTTTCATGGTATGTTTTAGTCGCAAAAATAATACATAGTTATAAGAGATCAAACTTTCTCCAGCTTTAAAAAATAAAAAATCAATAAGCTTGTAGAGTAGACGTAGAATTAAATGGTCAAACATTTTACTTACTTTCACCATTCGTTACTACTGCAAACAAAATGCTGGATAATGTTTGAACTTTAATTAGTAGTAATACGCAGGCATGAAATAATTGAGTTACCTCAAATTATCACAACTTTTATTTTTTGTTGCCCCTGCAAGATCAAAAAGTAGACAGGGTAGAAAGCAAATATTAAATAAACAAGAATTACAACAAGAATTTTTATAATACCTTTTGTATGCAGTAGAAAGCTAGATACAAATAGAATGCTTTTAGCTTAGAAAAAGTGTCTGAGAAAGTTTGTGATTTGTAGAAAGTGTGATTTTGGAAAAATGTAGAAATAAACAATTAAAACAAATAAATAATTATTTGTTGATATTGCTTGAACGTTTAGTTTAACCTCACCTGCCTGCTCACCAAGTGTTTTTTTATTTATTTTTTTTTTGAAAAATAGTATTGATAGCATGTATGATATTAGTGATATGTGTGTGATATGCATAATATGTCTGTGTTAAAGTGCACGTGACTTTATTACTTTTATGACTTGTTTTTGCATTTTGAGAAATTATCATTGATTTTGTTCTTTTGTTTCTAAATGTCACGAAATCAATTTTATTTCACAAACCGACTTTGACAATAGATTGATTGCGTCATGGAAAGACAGCATAAGTGTATGCTAATAAATTCGTTAGAAATCTAGTTCGCAGTCAAGTGTTTTTTCAAGTTTTTATGAATATTTCAAATGGTTATATACAGGAAGTAGTGATGGGATCCTAAGTTTGGTAAATGCGGGTGCTCGTGTAGATGCCGAAGATAAGGATGGCTTGACAGGTAAATAATCTATCTATCTAAATTCTTAGATTATGCACAGCACAATAAGGCACATTATGTATCAGACTTGATTGGAACAATGAAGTACCTACCTATAAGCAAACCAATTACCAAAAATATCATCATCATAAGCGAAAAGCTTAATATATAATTTAATGAGTGACTTTTGCCAAAAAAATAATCATATTGTGATATTCTTTTTGCCAAATGTGGCTATTGACATGGATCAATTTGGACTTGAGCATGTAAAGTGATAACTCTCTGGTGGGAATAATAATGCATTGAACGAGATGAGAAATGAGCACACCGTTTTTCTCTTTTGGTTATACGTATGTCTTTGCTAAAACTGCGAAAATTATACATAAAGGTGTTCTTAATATTGGTTTATTACGACCGGTAGCTTTCACCGTTGACAGACAACGTGACATTGTGAGCATTTTTTTCTCTTGCAAGAAGGGAAAGTGCATTGAGAAACCACACGTACACGTACATCACAAACAACACATCCTCCCATCAAAGTAACATAAAAATTATAGTGTTTGTCTAAAACATGACAGCAATTCTGCAATTTTGCAAACTTTCCAGTGTTGCAAAAAAGGAAATAGTTTTGGTGCTCCCCATCCCACATTGTTAACCAATGTAATGTTACGATGTTGTAGTGTATATACCTGTGTATCATCTATCCGTTTACACACGACAACCACTCGTATATTTACTCTACTTGTAATGTATGTCATGTCGTTGTTGCATGCAAGTATATACACATATTTTCTATACATGGTTATCAATATCGAACTACAAACTGAAAAAAATGTCCTGAAAAAACTACCACTACGTGCTCCAATTTTCTCATATTCAAATATTCTTTCCGTTTCTCCCACGTTTGTTGATACTACTTCTATATAACAACTGCTTTTTTTGTGCAGACTTTGCGTGTGCTGCGCTTTTCCTCTGTATTTCTCCAAACTCCTAATTTATAAATGTGTGGTGTGGAGTGGGGCTGCTGACTGGTTAGAAGAAGAGTGAAGGGTTATATATTTGAATGAAATTGCCTTTACATAGTTTATACAATTCCACAACAAATACACAAATACTATGACTCACAGTAGTGCCATAAAAATACTACTGCAAAAGAAAAAAAACAACACAACTTTTCTCCAATTCACCTTTCCTCTCTTATTTTGTACTGAATATCTTCAACTTCAAACTTGAAAAGCGTTTTTTTGTCCATAAAGAAGTGTTATAGTATTCAGCAATCAACATTTTTTCTCAGCTCAATGAAGAAATAAAAAGTTTTTTTTAAAGTGGGGGCTTATATAGGCATACACTTGTATCAAGTGTTTTTAGGTAGTTGTTATTTCGCAGGTGTATCACTGAGCTGGATAATTAGTATAGAGGTCGTGATAAAAATATTCTTGTGTGTATGCTTGCGGAAATGAACTAGCAGCATAAACACAGGTATGCACAATATCTAGTCATTATATTATACAATTGTATGCTGCACTACACCTGGAAAATACTTTCCAGCCTAAAGTCTAGGTAGTTCTCCTTAACCGGTGATTAT
>JAHZMT010002119.1:0-10811 GCA_027743785.1 Sinhomidia bicolor | reverse complement strand
CATTCCACTCACTCACTCTCACACGCTTATAGGTATTTATATATCCTATTTTCTGCTGACTTGCATGAATTGACGGAAACATGTAGTAAAATTTATGGTGATCTACAAAAAAAATATTGTGAAGCGTTTATATCCCATTTCAATATTGACTGTAAACATTATTTTTTGACACATTCAAAAAAAGAGGACAAAGTCATTGTAAAATGTACAATGGCTGTTGCAACAACAACAACAACAACAACAACAAAGAAAACTAATCGATTTGTATTATGAAATTAGTTATTTATCAAATGACACCACCGCAGTAGCACCGGTGGTGCTCGTACAAAAAAACGAGGTAAGTAGTTGTAGTGACCATGACATGTCTTTGAATAATAGCTTGGAGATATCGGAGTGTACATTATATTTTTTCTTGGTTGGAATTTTGTCGGAAACCGAATATAAAAAATTTATAATGTTTTTTTTCTGTTTACTTGCCTGCGTACTTCTTTACACTTACAATTTATTGTGCAGTAGTAGTAGCAACGTATAGAAGTGCTCGGGGTAGCTGTAGGATTTTCATTTGAATAATTAATATAAAGAAACAGAACGAGAAAAATGGCCAAACGACCAACCAACCCAAGTCGCTGCATATAAGCTGTATAGAAATGTTTAAAAAGGCAAAATGAAAGTGTGTGTGCGTTTTTTCTTTCCTTTTCTCGTATGACTCATATAAATAAAATATAGATGACACATATATCTAAAGCTTTTCAAAAGTTTTATCCTTTTTTCTTGCAATATTTATCCGTAGTCCTGTCACGTTGCCTATTTTGTAGTTTTGTATCTCTAAACGGTTTCCATTATGTTTTCAACAGTAAGCAAGCAAGCAAGCAAGTAAGTAAAATGTCATGTTATTGAACAACTTATATGTATATTTTTTTGTATCCCGTGCTAGTTTTTTCCCTCTTTCTTTCTTTTGTACCAGCCATACAAAAAAAGTTTTGACAGGTTACCAGACAACCAACACGACATCAAGTGATGCTCTGACAATGACAAGTTTATTATTTTATTACTTAGATTTTTTATATTTAATTTAATAATCGCAAGACATATAATCAATCAATAAAATGAGATGACCAACACACTTTTACACGTGTACATTTTTTTCTTCTTTTTAATAATCTTTTGTTCTCCGAATAATGTAACACGTCAATACATTTTTTTTAAATTCCATTTTGTCACCATCATTATTATTCTATATTCAGTAAACTTGATTGAAAAAAAAGATAAGAAAAAGTAATTTGCTCTTAATCATCATCATAATCACATCATCAGCTTATTTTTATCCAAAAGTATTTCAACGGCTTAATACCTCTATATCATCAATCAGTATTAAGTATTCGGTGACAAACTGTTTTTTCTGCCAATATGAAATGAGACACGACCATGACATTTAAACGTAAGCCTTGGCGAACAATGTGGGTATCTACGTATATGTACCTATATATTTTTCCCAGAGAGGAAACTGAACATTGTCCAGTTGGCATATCACAATGGCGAAATTCCCTTGAAGACAATTATTATGCAGTTTAATCAATAAAAATTGACATCATCATCATCATTATCACCAATACGCCTTATAGCTGCTCCATATATATATATTTTTGGAGAAAGAAATCGTTGATATGATAAGCTGTGTGCGGTATAGTGTCCGTTATAAACGACGAAAATACCTGGTATATAGTCATAGTCATCTGAGCACTTGAAACTGAGCATTACTTTTATTATTGGTAAGTGTAATAATAATAATAATAATGACGCACAGAAAATATGTATTTGGTATGACCTTACTTGCTGATAATAATATAACGATAAGAAAAACATTTTATACCTAAATAATATGTCATTACGCGAGCAGGTTAACAGACGACAAAATTTTGGTAGTACTGAGAGAAATAATAAAATAATTTTATTGTATGCACCCCCATCACTGGAAAATTTTTTGGTTTGGCTTATCTGAAATATTTTTTATTATTATTATATATTTTTTTGATAATTACGTTTTTTGTGCTGACAATGTTTTACGTGTGTGTGTGTGTGTTTAGTCGTTACTTGTCTGTCAGCAGAAGAGTAAAATGTTTTAGTAGAAAAAACTTGCATAATGGAATGAAGGAAGCGTCGTCGTCGTCGTCGTCATTGTCGTAGTAAAGTGATGGAGTTGTTGATAATGATGAACCTTGCAGATAGATAGATATTGCTGATTTTGCTCTTATCGTTGTTATCACCATCATCATAATAATGTATGTATAATATAAGGTGTATGCTTGCACGTGAAAAATTTACAGAGTGAAAATTAAGCATATATAAAAAAGGTGTAATGACGACGACGACGATGATGATGACAAAGTTGACAAGGCTACTAAAAATGTTTTCCCTTACATGGCATTATGATGACAAGTGATATGCCAAAGTAAACAGGGAATTTTTTCATGAGTTTAATTAATGTGTTGTGATGTTCCATGTATGGGAGCATTAAGCAATTTGTACAGAAACTAGTTAACTTTCTCAGACAAGCTAAAAAAAATTAATTAGATTAAATGTTGTTGTTGTAGTTGTAGTTATATGAGTACTGGATATATAATATTTAATCAGTGTACCTGTTAAATATTATTTTTTTCTAGCATGGTAATTTTTTTTAATATTTAAATTTGTTGGATTTAAAAAATAATACGTTTTTATTGCATTTTGCAATGTCAAAAGTAAACTTAATCTTCTTAACATTTTGTTACTTGACATTTATAAGAGGATAATATATGGAGAAGGAAAAGTCATAAAAAATTGCATTAATTTTATTATTATTATTTAGGCATGCATATTATCGTCATTTTATGATATTTTTGCTTATCAATACTTTTTTTATTATCGCTCATTCAAACAACTTGTTTTAAATAACCGGTGCATAAATTGGTGCAATTTATTTATTCAAAATATTTTAAAATTTAAATAAATCTTACCTGTTTAACTTTATATTTCCGAGATTGCCAAAAAAAATGCAGTTTATTTTCGTTACCCAGTCCTTTTTTTAAAGAAAAGTAATATTTTGAGCTGGTAAAAAGTTAAGTTAATGTTTCACTTTTTCACAGAAACAAACAACTTGCAAATAAATATAATAAATGCTAAAGATTATATCGATGTGATGACAAGAAATGATTACAACTGAACACAAAATAATTTTATATTTTACTTTTTTTCAGAAAAGCTCCCACGTAAAACTCGTCATTCAAAAAAATTTGACTAAAAATGTTCAGACATTGCAATGGCACAAAACATTTTTTTTTCTGTTTCAATCTCAATGTCAGTACTTCTCTTTACATAAAATTGTTCAAAAAAATTGATAACGTTCTTCTCTTTCTTTTCTCTCAACTTATTTGTATATTTTTTATTCAATGTATCTCTTAACTTTTTTCTCACAATTTATCATTTCATCATCACTTTTGCTAATTCACAAAAGCAAACAATTTTTATTCCTGTTTTTTATTACCAATAATCTNTATCTCTTAACTTTTTTCTCACAATTTATCATTTCATCATCACTTTTGCTAATTCACAAAAGCAAACAATTTTTATTCCTGTTTTTTATTACCAATAATCTTTTAGTTTCCTTATCTCAAATTAGCAAAACCATAAATGTCTTGTTGGTTTTTTTGTTGCCAGAATAAAAATTCCACTTTTGCAAAGCAGCTCATAACTGCTTTCAAAAGAAATAAAAAAGTATATATTTTTTCCACTCCAGAAAATCCTTCACACTTTTTTTCTAAAGTCACATTTTTTCACGTAAAAAATCCAATTTGTTTGCTTCTAAACTGAAACTTGTTCTGATCATCACATATGAAATTCTATTATTTTTTTAATAATCATAAATAGTTCGTTATTTTGTCCTCCAAACGAAAGCACGGTCAACCAACGTTGTGTGCACTTGTTCTTTTTATTTTTATTATTGTTTTTTTTGCTGCACACAAAAAAGCACACGCACAGGAGACACCACTACTACTCCATCGAAAAACTCAATAACCTCCGAGCAAAAAATATTTATTAACCTAGTTACTTGATAATAATGATGCTGCTGATGATAGATTCTAGTCGTTGTAGTACTTATTAATAAATACTATATTTTTTTGCTCTCCACCGCACTATCTATCTATATACGGTACTGTTTTTTATTCTTCTTCTTCTTCTCCTTTTACACACAGAACAAACCAGCGGCAAGGTAAGGTATGCACATTGAAACCAATAAATAATAATAATTATTATTCACCCAAGTAAAATTACAATGCTGACTTCCCTTGACAAAAATAAAATGTAATAATTATATTCAGCAATGTAACCTGTAATAATAAATGTAATGTAATGTAATGCAATACTACAGTGTGTAATGGTAGTAGTACTCACTGAACAGCACACAATCTTGTTCTTCTTCAAAATCAAAATCACATACCACACAGCAGCTCGAAAACTTACAAACAACAGTATATATATATGTGTGTATCGTTAATTTAACAGCTTGTTACTGATGACGATGACGACGACGATGCTGCTGCTGATGATGGTGTTACTGCTGCTACTCCTGCTGCTGATGATGATGAGAGGACACACCAAAAAATATTATTGGTATTTTATGAATGATGATGATGGCGATACTCTCTTTCTCTCCCTCTTTCAAACTGACTGACTGACTGAACCTGTTATGCTATTTAGTATAATAAATAATAATATGCATATATGTAGCGTGATCAGCAAGCAGCCATAATAATAATTGGACCAAACCGTATATAGTGCAAAAAATGTTATATTGTCTATCTATAGATTTTTTTTTCTTTTACCAGAGAAGAGTCACAGTCAGTAGTAGTCACAGACAGAAGAGCGCACAATATTTAATATACCGCTTTAGTTTAGCTTAGCGCACACACTGCAAACACACACGGCTTTTTTTGCACGACGGACGACCCAAAAAAAATAAAATGTACAATATTGTATTTTGCTGTTTGTGCCGCTGCTGTTGCTGCTGCTGAGCTCAAGTCTCTTCGTTTTTTCTCTGCTCACGCTTGATATACATATATATATTTCTTTTTTTTGCTTAATATTCAGCTGTGGCTGCTTCTGCTGCTCCCCTTTTTGCTTGCTTGGTTTTATTGTATATCATGTAGTAGTAAGTTGTAATAGGCAATAGTCTTTCAGTCTTCGTCACTCACATACACACACCAAACCAACCAAACAACACTTTATTTTACTACAACGACGACGACGACTTTACTACAGCTTGGCTGACTTGACTTGCTGGTTAAAAAAAGTTTTTTTTTCTGCCGAGTTTACAAAACGATCATCATCATCAACATGCTAGTAGTAGTAAATATGCATGTACTACATACAACAATGGCATAATGGAAATGTATACTGGTGCTCTGGTAGGTAGAAAACATGTGGATGTGGTTTTTTTTCTTTAGTGTGTATGTCTGTAACTAAAAGCAAGGATGATGGGACGACGACGACGCTGCAATATACATGTAGTAAGTAATATTATGCGATGATGATGACGATGATATTATTACTAGTACAAAACAGGCCAGTAGGCAAAGTCAATGTTTGTTATTCTTTTAACTGTTTGCAGTAATGTTACATGAGTGAGTAAGTGACTGAGTGACTGACTTGTGAGTGAGGAGGAGATGGAGTAGAGAGATTTGAGTTGGGTTGACTAACCAGATATTACTCTCTTTTCTTTCAGACCGTTCACTTTTATGTAATACGCTGCTGCTTGCTTGCTATTTGCCTCGACGACGCTGCTGATGTGATGCTGATGCGATTCTGCTGCTGCTTTGGTATGTTGTTGTGGTATTAATAATTAGATGAGCAGGCAGAGCCAGAGAGCTCTTAGAGCCAGGCCAAGCCAGGCACGCAAAGCAAAAATGTAAAGCAAAGCAGAGCAGAGAATAAAAATTCTTTTTTTGGCTGAGCTTTGCACAAAATGAAAATGTAAAAGCTGCTTACAACAAGCAGTAGTAATAATAATAATATTACTACTACTACTTGTGTGTACTCGTGATAGGCATTATTATTATTATTATGGAATGGATAATGATGATGTTGACGGTGACGATATTGATGGCAATAATATTGCAGCTCTGCAAGTTGAGTTGAGTTGATAAGATGATTTTCTTATTATTATAATAATATGTGGGTAAGTGAGTAAGTACGTTATGTACGTACGTACGTGTTTTGTAAGTAGAGAAGAGTAAGAGAAATAATTTTTTTTACAAGAACGGAGCAGACTGACTGACTGACTGTTGAGTAGCGAGAGAGAAGAGAAGAACTAGTGGAATGCTTGGCAAGGATATCCAGTTTTTTCCTTGGGAAAATGAATATTATAAATGGGAATAAATATGCTATGTTGTTCTAGAGGATGGATGAGGAGGACAACCACGACCAAGAGTGCACAAAAGAGGTAAGGTGAATTTGTATATAGTAGTGCTGTAAGGAATTGCTGGTCTGGTAGTAGTAGTGTTGGATGGATAGATGGGAAAAAATAATGTAGTACGTACGTGCAGGTTAGTAGAGAGAGAAAAGGCGATATAATATTTTGGGACCGGGTGGACACGACAGAGTTTGTCGTGTGCTGCTGCTGCTGCTCCATTCCACTCCTTTCTTAAGCATAAAAAAATATATACAAAGTACGCGTAATAATACGGTATAATAATAGGAGAAGTGAGGGTAATAATGTGTATTAGTAGGTAAAAAATGAAATGGGGTTGCGCATATAAAATGGTATTTTGTTAGTCAACTGTCAAAAATGAATAAAAGAATGTTTCGCAGCAAGTGAGCAAAATGAATGGCAATTTTTAAAAATTAGGAAATGTAAGTATGGGGAAACGTTTTGACTGAACGTTCCCACGTGTTCCATGTATGCTCCGAGATTGTCAGTCTTTCGGTGTAGTATTACGGGATTTCAAAGAATTTTCAGTCTCTATCCTCCTAAAAGCGGAGAGAATCCTTATCAGGGAACGAACCGAGGAGCATCAGCAGCAGTGGAGCAAAAAGTAATGCATATTGTGGAGAATAGGTTATCCATGCATTTTTTTCCTAAGGATATCTCTCCTGTGAAAAGGCAGCAGCAACAGCAAGGTAAATTGAGAGCTTAGCTCTCTGCCTGGCTGCGGCGGCTGTAAAAAACAGAGCTTTATGCTTTTACGTTTAGAATAATAATGTTATATGCGTGTACTATATGAATTGGGCAACAGGAGAAAAAATATGTTCCATGGCTTGGAACATGGATGGATGGTCATGGAATAAAAAAATACTTGATTGAGTTGGTGTGATAACTATGGAAGTGCTTGTGATGCTATCTGTGTTTGGGTGAAAGAGTTACATGAGTTTAACCAAGAGAACAAAGACGGAACAGTTCTAAAAGCCTATCTTGCTTGGATATAAGTAGGCTTGCACTTTTTTGCAAAAAAAATTCATATGCCGTTTTAGCAGCAGAGCAGGTTCAAAACACTTACAAGACTTATTGTTCCATCTATTATTATAGAAAACTACAAACCGCCACAACAAACTTCTCAATTTATTACGAAATTCTAGTAAATGTGGTAATAAGATTTGCTTTAACCTTCCAATAAAGCTACTTTTTAATTTAAATGCAATAGAAATGCTAAAACACAATTCAAGGTTGCATCGCAAAACGCTATCTCTTCAGTTCACTAAACTTGGGATCGCGTGTACTCCTTTTTTCACTTTGAATTTTTTTTGTGCGACTGGAAAGAATAATGTTGGTATTCACATTTTTTAAAACAAACTAAACCAGTAGTAGTTTCTACACTGTTTGCATTTGCATGCTATACTGGGGTGCATAGTGTTTAGTGTAAGTATAAGTACATGTTACGGCTTTCATTTAAAAATACATACATTTTTTTTCAATATGACTGTATTATTTGAATAAATATGTAGTCAAAAATACGTTTGAAAAATTTAAACACACAGACTAGGAGCTTAATTCCATTTCACGTGTAATTTTGTATTTAATGTAGTCCTGCTCACATAGTTTTGCACATGGAGCTACTTACTTTCAAATTACAGTGGTTTCCATATTGCGTGTCCGTAATTTTTTTGGTCTGTCCAGCTTGGTTGCAATGATAGTTGCCGTTTATGTAAAACGTGCTATTATAATGATAAAACTCAGAATATGGTACATGTTCACAAACAACAATGTTTCTCAGCTTATCCGGGAAATGGAATGTGTACTAATAAATAATATGCATTTTAAAAATATTGTCAGTTGTCATTGAGATTTCATCAACACAACTTCAAAATGGCTGAGTGGATTTTCTATTTATGCTTGGTGCTTGTTGTCGTTACTGGTTTACCCGTGGAGGATTCGGTAATTTTTTTAAAATTTAAAATAATTTTAATTATGTGAAATTTGCTGTTCTTAATTATCTAATACTGTTTTAATTTTAAATTAGAATACACTTGAACCGTCAGAAGATAAAAGCACTGGTAGCAATAATGGGTGCATTAAAACATGGGACGAAGCCGCAAGAAAGTACGTATGTGACCGGCGAGGGGGCAGTGGGTAGAAGCATGTTTTATTAAATATGTCATTAAACTTTAATAAATTTAATAAATAAACACACTTTAATGAACAATTTTAGTTCTCTGTTACTTATTATTACAAATTACTACATTTTGTTAAAAATTAATATGGCATTCATTTTTTGTACTCAACAATATTTTTAAAAATTGAAACAAATATAACTTAAATTGAGTTGGCACATAATCTATTCATTTGACACATGAGTAACCCAGTTCTTTTAAGAAAATCGCTCTTTAAGCTGTTTTCTAATGCGTTTATTAAGACAAAACATTCCAAAGAGAAGAACAGGCGTTAACAAGTTATTAACGGCTTCAACAGCAACAACCCAATACGGCTTGAAGCCATTCCTTTCCGGCTCATGATAGTACCAAGTTAAAAATTCCAACAAATCCGTTCCACCCATTATTACAAACAGCTTAAGAAAAAAGGCAGCTCTAAAAAATTTTTAAAGAAGAAAAAAAACTTTAGCTTATTAATTTTTTTCAGAAAAAAATAATAACTTACGTGTATTCCCCAGCTTGTGCAGATTTCCTGGATTCCCCTCCTTCCAAATTTCTCCTCCGGTCCATTTTTGCTCTCCAAAAAATGCGCACTGTTATCAGCACCATTGGAAGGTTTGCCGCCAGTATAATGGCCATCGGAGTATAAATGTAGTAACCCCGAAATCCCCTGCCCACATAGCAAACCCTGTCCGCATACTGAGGAACTGGAACTTCGCTCAGAGGATCTTGATACACCAGCTCGATAATGCAAAATGTCACCACCAAAACCAACGGTATTCCCCAAGCGAATAAGCAAAACAGTAGTAATGTTTTCGTATGTTTTGTATTTCTGGCGATAATCTCTGTTTTCCGAAATGTACGCACAAACTTGATATTCATGATGGTCATCCAGAACAAGGAAGCAAAATAAAAGTAGTGTCGTGTCACCGCAATCCAGAAGCACAGCTTGTATCCCCCAGACTCTATTCCGGTAATGTGATCGTTTGGAAATACAATCACAAAATGTGATGACGTTGCAAGTATGTATTTGAATAACATGGCAATGCTGTACATGAGAACTGTCAGCCCAGGCAATTTGTGGTTTTTCAAAAGCAGTAAATAGATAACCACCGTTGCAAGCAGAAACAAACTTGAGATTAGAGACGTTGTACCGTACACCCATGACTTGAACTTGGGGTAGGGATGCCGAACTGGGGGATTCGTTTCGCACCAGTAAATCACAAAATCGTTAGGGTGACCAGTGTATATTTCGGTTTCATTTGGAAAAGTGCCGTCTAGAATGAACGTGCCATCTACACAAAATTGAGTGTCTGGTTTTGGTACCCATTTTCGAATGCCCACGTAGAAAACAAAAGGGACTAGCTGTTTTGTGCCTGCTGGGGTTGTGGTTACTACCAGCTTGACGGAGTGCTTGACATCTGACCCCATTCCTGTTGGGGACCAATACCTGAAAAAATATCCTGGTGGGGGTTTAGCGTGCTGACATTTGGAATACAAGTCTTCCGTAAACATGTTTATTTTTTGGGTACTACTGTAGTTTATAAAATGTGGTCTTCCTCCATTAGGATTAACTATGTGTAATTCTGGTTGCCACGGCGTCTCGTTTTGGTAGAGTTTTTGGCACTTCGAATCCACGTCACTTACTTCATCGTAAGCGCAGCATTTGGGTATCTGCACGTACTCTGTTGTATTTGGAGGACAAGTGTAAAGTGTAGCTGAACTGAGGTTGAAGTTGTCAATGCAGTAGTCCCCATCAGATTGGAAGTAGTGTGTTCCATTAAAAAATGTTCCGTCATTAAAAAAATGCACGGGAGTTTTGTGTGCGGCACCTTCAAGCGTGACGAAATTTCTCCGTGTTGCGATTTGGATAATACTCCTGGTGTCGTTGTCCCAATACACCGTCTGCTTTATAGCGCTTGACTGATTACAATTTAGAGGTGGTTTTTTATGCCTGTTAATGCACACGTTAATCTTTTTTTAAATATAATAACATAAGCATAATGCTTATTTTTAAAATTGTATTCTGCTTACCTTAGGGTAATCGTCATGGTATTTTGATTTTCGTTCCGCAACAAACTAGCTGGAATTATAATTTTGTTTGCATTCTCATAAAAAATGTTTTCACTCAATCTGCTAAAGCATCTGTTTGAGAACACACTTTTGCTGGCATCACTTGCACTTGTTTCTGG
>JAHZMT010002118.1:0-33036 GCA_027743785.1 Sinhomidia bicolor | reverse complement strand
GAAATTGAAATCCAGAAGGTACCACTGGAAAGTTTTGTAAAGGAGTATGATGAAAACAAGGAATTTGCAAAGCTGTTAATGTTATTGTTTGCTGAAGGATCTTTTAACTTTTCCAATGCCACTGGCAATGATTTACTTAATCCTGAAGAATCTGTTTGGAAGTTGAAAAAGTTTGAGGAATATGCAATAGAAATGAAGTAACGAATTTTGTTTTAATGTGTTTATCACACACAATCTTGATGGTAACGCTAACTCAGAAATTATCCAGATGATTAATTTAAATAAACTAGATATTATGTATATCATTCCATATATTATTGCAATTAAACTGCTTTCTCATAGACCTTTTATTACTTTTTTCGTTTTAAAAAACCTTTAAAAGTTTTCCAGAGATAAATCTCATTAATCTCAACGTCAAATCTAAACATAATAATATGTAATGTCAAAAGCAAAGAATAATGAAATCTCAATAAAAATGTACATTGAACGGTGAAGGAACTATTAAATAACTCGCCACAGTCACAGGGTTCAGATGAAGAAAAAAATCAAAGCAGATGAATAAAATTCAAAATTATGATTCATCAATCGATAGGTAGCATAAAGCAATCCATCATTGGTAATAGTTTAACTACCATTGTTGTAGTACTGGTTTTTAATTTGAGACTGGTTAAAAAACGTGACATGTGGTTCTACCGAAGAACTGCTCAACTGCTGCCCTAAGCAATTTTGCTACTGCAGCAAAAAATAAAGTGGTGTTTCCATTTTAGGTATTTTGCATTTTTATTTCTTACCACCAAATTTTCGTATTTGAGTACTAAAGCGTGATCCGTTTTTTGCAGTAATGCTGGTTTTGATCCGGATTCCGGATGCACAGCATCCCATACATTCACCTTGTCGACAGCGCCATTCTTGTGTTTGAACAGTTTTATTCCGTTATTGCTTCTGGGCTCGCTGATATAGATAATAATTCAGACCTGGTTTCTCAGAGAGTGATTAGTAGAAAAAAAACCGGGTGACTAAATGTCAAATGTTAAAATCTATACGTGCTCACATATACTAATTTTGTTGTGTTGAAAATGCTGAGTATTACGTCGGATGATCTTACTTCTAATTTACTAGCCAACATGCGTAGTTCACTAAAGTCTGCAAAATTCTTGTGACCTTTCTTTGAATGTACAGCGACATGTTCAAGTTGAAGCACGCTTTAAGTTTAACGTCCTCGCACAAAAACGTGAGTTTATGTGTGCCTTTTGTAGCAAAGTAACCTTGATGCGTAATTTTCTAAATACATTTTTTCATAAAATTCGTGGTCCGACAAGTAGCTGAAAAGAGGCGCAGTTTATTCGTTTTATTACATAAATTGATAAACCCTTGTAGGTACGTACATTACAATTATTTGGAGTGAAATTAAAGTTATTGTCTAGAGTATATATAATTCGTACCTACCTGCGGTTCCCAAATACTGCTGCTCATCGTAAATAGTAGCTTGTCTATATTTAAGTACACTTTACTTACAGTAAAAGTAAAACGCATGTTTTTATGCCAATTCTTCATCTTGAAATTCTCAACCAACCAGATTTGTTACGTATATAACAGGTTATATAGTCTTGCCGTAAAGACGTTTGTGATGCCGACTTCAAGTTTTTTTTCACGCAACCACGAGACAGAAAGCTGAACAGAATACCTGATGAGGGTGGATGGCAATTTTTAGTCGAAAACCAATTTTACTTTTAGCTTACTCCTGCCAACTTGTTGTTTGTCTTTAATATTGTGACTATAAAGCTAGCTAACATTTTTTACAAATATACAAAGTAGACGTTTTTGGTAAAACGTGGGTGTCTAAAATTGGTGGCAAAGGTGCAATGGCAGAACCACTGATAAAATTACAGCATGTAAAATAACTTGTGATTACCTGCAATTGCTACTGAAAATCCTTTCGGAGGCAGCCAATCTATTATTTCATTTTTACAACTTTCCATTCGAAGATCCTTTTTTATAACCATCAAACTGTTGGGAATGTTTAACTATATTATTATTATTATTTGGTGAGGTTCCATTTCCATTACATACTGCTGTGATGCAACTTGTGTGATTGATTTGCATCTCATCTGAGAGATACATTTTTGACAGACAGACAGCATTGTCAACAGTTGTAAGGTGCGTAGGTCGATGTTTATTTTATGATCTAAATCAAAATGCTTGTAAACAACACATAAAAAGGTCAAACAAACTTCCTCCGTCCGTGCCCTGTCATTGTCAATTTTGATTATTACGTTTAGAATGTCTCAACAGGATTGGATTGGGTGGGTTCTCTCTCTACCCAAAGTACATTCATTCAGATCACCATCTCCCAACATCATATTTTTTATTCATTCAATTTGAAAGAATAGAGACACCAAAACTGCACCGTAGAAATAATTAAACATTGACGAGTTAGCTTCTATTTATTGCGTGTACGTATTCAGTGATGGTTATTTATTGTCTAGTAAAAATAATTACTATAACTGTGTGAGAGGTTTGGTTGCTGCGATTGATGGGGAACTTGACATGGATGCTGGCAACTGACTTCCAACTGCCAAACTGAAGTCACCTACGCATGTCAAAAACCTGATCATTTTTTATACTGCAGTGCAGTAAGTAGAAGAATAAAAAAAGATGAACATTCTAAACAATCCTTTTAAAAACATCATTCTGTAATTGAGCATCGTTCTCAAATTAGTTGAAACTATACCTATACTATCCAATTGCGACCTCCGACCTGCATACATCTTGAACTGGGGTAGTGATCATTATCGTATCAATAAAAAAAGTAGATAATATATATGTAGTTTTGTGGTCCTACAACATTAGCATCAATTTTTATTAGGTGTACAATTTACCTCTTACTTACTTGCTATAATACAAAGTATACTTAAAACGAATAACTTACGAGGTTCACTCTTTAGTTGACAATGATGGCAGTCAATAATCATAAATATAAACTGCACAATTATGTTAAATAGTGTGCATGCTTGTTACTCGATACTCTGAATCAAAATTGTCAATAAATATTCAAATCTTGTTATTGAGTTAACGTACAAGCTCATTGTCAGACAATTTGTGGTAAATGTTAAGTAGTAAAAAAGATAAAAAAGTGATCAATTTTAATTAACAAAAATTATCAATATAAATCGTTCAGTTACATACCGATGATATTGCTACTACAAGCCTATTTACTTCTCCAGTATATCCTACAGTTGAAATTCTATTAACATTAATGTTGCAAGAAAAGGAAAAAAACTTGTTTCTAATAATAATTAGTAAGATTGTTTTAGGGAAATGACAATTGTTTTACAGTTATAAATAGTATATGACTTTATTGAAAATTCACAAAAAAGAACGGATCTTATATTAGGGTTACTAACCGCTAAAAGACTTTTAATGACTTTATAAAGAAAACAAGAAACATGAAACCGAAAGGCGAAATCCAACAATAAAAAATGAGTAGGCAGTCAAGTTTCCGCCTACAGTTACTACAAGGTCCAGTTTTCTCTTCCACTGCCAATTTCGGAGAAAATACTTGATGTCATCATCAGATTACAATCTGATATACAGTATTCAGAGAATACACTGCAAAAAAAGATTTTCAGCAGCTGTAAATTTTTAATAACCACCTACGTGAACATTTTTTGAAATTAAATTTCAAAAATACTAATTTTGTACCTAGCTACTTTTTTATTTGGAACGCAGGAATCTACTACCTATACTTATGAACAAAAAGTTGTTGCGTTGCTCGTAATCATCATCATCATCATCATAGTTAAGTTTATCAAGTCCATCAGCCTCAAGCTGAGTCATTCAAAATATTATGACAAAATATTGTTGACACGTAACTGAACTTTTTTGTTCTAATATGGGTATATACGCGCAATAATAATTCGAGGCATTACCTATTTTATCCATTATCACTACCAAAAACCAGTACATACTTTTAAAAAAAAGAAGTCGCTTTACTTACAGAAACTACAACAGTAGAACAATTTTGTTGTTTCGACAATATATATGTATCAACTATTCAATTCAACTTTGCAGTACATATACTATATTACGAGAAACGCCCCAATTTTTTCAAAAAAATTATTTGGCACATAACAAATAGATTGTGGCGAATACAGTGAATCTAAAACCTAATATTTTATAAACACCTCAACTATTTTTTGCTTTTCTTTTACGTAGAAATTATTGGTGAGAAGTCGAATCGTAGTAGGTTAGGTAGTAGTGCAGTCATGATTTTGTACACTACTTCTTTTGCAGAATGAACATAACAATTTAATTTTTGGAGAAATAAAACAACTGAAATAAGTTATTATTTAGCGAGAATAAAAAAATATTATTGTTGAAAGCGATTAAAAAGCAAGTACTTATTATAGCGCATGTTCAATTTGTTTTTCAATCGTAACATATACTTTGATTTCTAATTTTACGAACGCTTCTTTTTAAAATAGTCAACACCTGAACAAAATCACTTTTGAGAAAAAATTTAATGATTGAATTGAAAAGTTTTGGAAACTAAATTTATGTAGTGATATAAATACGTAACAGTTGTATTAAGATGTAGGGAAAAAGTGTAGTAAATTAGTGGTGCTAAAATGAGAAAAAAGAGATGTAATTGGATAGGGCAAATTATTTATATATTTTTTTTATTCCGCGTTGATTTTATTCTTAAGTGGAGACAGCATCCTTATGCCTGTGCGGTCAGAGTTATTATCTTTGTTATGATGATTACAATATTCCAGTAATCACATTCTTCAATTTACAAAAATAATAATAGTAATAATATTCTTTTCAAATAAACACTACATTTTTTGGCATCATCTTAATTCACACGTGATTCGCATAATGTAAAAAAACGTATTTTTTTAATTTACAAAAAACAAACCCAACTCATGCCAATTGTCACTTTTGGCAGAGAACAGAGAGTGTTCCATTTTTTCCTTATTTTACGGAAGCTGAAAACTTGTCATTTGTACATGGGAGGTCGACAAATTGAACTTTTCATTATTCATAATACGTACCTATTTAGGTGAACTGCTTTAACATATTTGAGTGTTTGCTATGTATTGCATGTATATATTTACAACTTAAAGAAGAAGCCTCAGCGGTGGTAGTATGATGTCAGTGCCAACACAGCATGATTACAGGAATGATTACAGAAAAATAACGATAATCATAACTATTGTACAGATTTGCCGATTATGTGCTGCGAAGAGGCCTCAATCGATTAGCTAGTGGTTCATCAGAAAACAAACAAAACTGCATTGTTAAAAAAACATACACACATAATATTATGAAAGTGAAAATTTCAAAGCAATTTAATTGTTGGTGGTCACCAATTTGCAGTAGTAGTGTAATAGTAGTATACACACAAAATAATACCTTTTGTACAGATTGTATCTGCTGAAATATTTTTGTGATATTTATATGCATATTATTTACTATCACTTTTTTTGTGCTCATCCTCCGTTTTCACTATCCACACTCAGCCCTTCGACAAGTCGAGTGAGAAGATGTTGTCGAGAAAAAAATCCTTTGTACTCTGTGATTAACTTGCAATTGTAAAAACATTTTTATATACTCGGTGATCGTCGATGATGATGATGGTAATCATCAACTTACCACCCTACTTCATTTGCATTATTACCACCACAATAACCACTTATCATCTTACGACAGATGTTTGGCAAAAATGAAAGAATTAGCTGCAAATAAGATGGTACAGGAACTGCTGTCGTCTTTCTGGTATGCGGCCACCATGAACTACCATGTTGCTCATTTATTTTTCTACATCAGCACCACCACTCAATGAGATGCTCTTCTCTTAAGCAATGCAAATTAATATATATAAGCATTATATGTATATATTAAGCTTTCCTATGCTACGTTTCTGTACGTATGTAGATAATTATCCTCAAAAGGAATACCTATCACCACACAAAGCAAAAGCAAAATATACGGCGTATTATTACATCCCACCCGTCTATCGGTTTTCGTGATCGCTTTTTTGTAAAGATCAACCGATGATGATGAGCGTATATGTAACTTTATAGATTCACTGTGTCAGTAAAGTAACAACATGTAACAACATTAATGTTGAATAAAGTTGTTGTTCACTGTCATGTCATTTATCACCACCACAAAGCTTTTAGCTTTGCCATATATTTGTCTATAGGTATTTTTTTCATTTTGAAAGGATTTAAATCGCAATAATTATTTATCTTTTTGCGTCTGCGTTCCGTGATGATTGATACACATTTTGTGAAAATGGTTCAATTTGCCAGAATGCTTCCGTGTTGAATGAAGTAATCTTTTTTAGTAGTTAGTTTAATGTTAAAAAACGAATTACGTGTTTCTTTATATCGTTCAATGTGATACAAACATAAAAATGTTTTTTTAAATATCTTATATTTGTATGCATGTATGTACGTGTGTGAAAAAGACCCCTGACAAATCATTTGTTGCTGTAATAAATGGGTTTAAACTTTTTGAATTGTGATCGTAGATGGTTGAATTTAAAGCAAATCAATTACCAAAACCAAATCTTCAAAGTCTCTTGCTGGCTTTTTGTTTTATGATAATGTAATGATGAGCAAAAAAATAAAAGCTAAAGAAATTATGTTTCGTATTTCGTTTCAGTAAGAGAGAGAGAGACGGAGAGGGAGGCAGGCAATCACAAGTGTTTTATTGTGTGTTGAGGTAACAATCCACTTGGCGCGCTACAATAATAACGCTCTGTTATATTGATTGAGTAAGCAACTACTTCTTCGTACATAATCGTAACCGTAAAAGACATTGACAAGAAATTGCAATTTGGGAATTGGAATTGGATTCGATTGCATATTGCACATAATAATGCACTGTTGTTGTTAACTTGCAATGTAGTTCATACTGCTACTACTACTACTGCTACTACCACATCATCTTATTGATAAATGCTGTGCTTTTTTACAGAAACCAAAAAAACACGACGTGGTGAAGCAATCGATACTATACAGCGCTATGCTAACTACTGCTTATACTATGGCGGTGGTGGCAATAATGACTCTTTCGAAAACTAAACTTTACAATTTAACCACACCACATATTTACTTTAAAAACTTCGCATACACACATACCATATGAGTTACTGTGATCATTTATGCAATACTTACACATGTACGCGGATTTACATGTATATATTTTTTTGAAAAAAATAGGTAAGTGAAGATAATCTTAGTAATTTCGGAGATAGTTCTTGGTAAATGCTTACACGATGTGTTGAGTGGCTGAAGAAATGAATATGCGCAATATGCCAAACTTCTATTGATGACGGGCAATTAGTTGTACAATAATGCGTTTTTCAATTGGCAAGTCAAATTATCTCTGCCTACTTTACACGTTAATAGTAATATTCTAAACGTGCATATATTATTTATTTTGTGCGTTACAAAGAAGTGAAGTGAAGCAGTTTGCCTGCACTGGAACGTATTTAGAATACCTAACAGCACCTGTAAGTAAAACTGATGATGTTTACTCGTGTAAATCGCTTTGTACTTAAACACATAGAAAATTGTGAATGCAAAGCAGTGTAGTTACAAAGGAAGTTGGAGAGATATTTCTACACGTATTCACAAAGTCATGCAATGGGGAAAGTTGAAACCATGTTAAAGTTGCCTGAAGAACAATCATTGCGTGAAAACATGATCACATTCACGTGCTACGCGCGTAGAAACAGTCATATTGGACACTCGTCAAGAGATAATGACGATTTTGACGATAATATGACATATTAGACATTTTCAGCAAGTTTCCATTTCAATTCGCGCAAGCAAAATAAAAAGCGTGACTTACCAAAAGGAAATCTTCCTCTTTCAAAGACTAATAATTGCAAACTATTGCAAGCAAAAAAAGCAATAAATATTATATTATGCTTAGAGAAATACACGTACGTGTGTGCAATGTGTACACTAGTCAAGTGAATAAAACCTAAATGAATATTTGTATAATATCCATCCATATTTGTATAGCCTGTATATAGTTTTTTTACAAAGTTTTTTTTATTTCGTCTGGTTTCAGCAGATTCCTTCATACTACACGGTTTGGTGAACAATAATGCAAACGCATTCATTCATTATTATTATATGTTATGATAAGAGTTTTAAATGAGCCAAATTTATGCATTTATTTGTGGTATAGTGGTATGCAAACTCTCTTTTGGTGGTGGTTTGGGTTTTTGTTGACAACGAACCAACATTTTACTACTAAACTTGGTATGCATTGGTAGTTTCATGCTGGCGGTGTTGCTGCTGCTGTATATGTATTCCTATATGCACAGTTTCCCACCCTAAATATCAAACAATAGGAAGTAACTCAAGGGTGTCAGGTGAAATTAGTCAAGTGAGATGAAGATGATCACGATGATGATGATGATGACGACGAAGAGCCATATGTTTTCTTCTTCGTTTACGCTAGCAAGTCTACAGAGAACAATGCTGTTTCGCTGCATTATTTTAATGTGGGGAAAAGATGACATGAAGCACGAGGGGATGCAGCATCATCTGTCTCCAGTTTTAACAAAAGGAAAGAGTCGTCAACCGACACACAGACCCCCTAGTACAATTTTTCTACTGTTTTAAAATTACTCGCTCTTTTGATGATGATGATCATATCATAATAATCATGGTGTAGGATGCAGTGGTTGTAGTAGTAGTAGTTAGTGATAGGGTATGTGGTTCAAAACTGTTGTGAGATGAAAGAAGAGAATGAAACCGTTTCATACACGCACTCACTCGGCAGCTTAATCGTTTTTCAAGAAAAAGAAGAAAAAAAAACTTTCCTCTCTATTGTTTCCTTTTGTTGATTGAAAGAATAAAGTGTAGAGGAATGGATATCGTGTGACAGGGCAAAATTACTCATTTTTTTCTGTTTTGTGGCAAAGCATTTTCTTTTCACTTTATCAGGAGAACCGTCAATGTCGAACAGGGATGTTGAGCTTTTATATTCAGTTTCGTTCTGAGTATACTCAACTTTCTACCAAAATTTTGCATTCATAATTTATTTTTGTTCGATATTAACAAAGTTATCATGGATTACATTTTTAGTAAAGACTGTTTCGTTTCATTTGATGAATTGGTGCTTTGGAGCTTTCATATTATAATCTTATTACTACATATATTATATTAGTACGTATTTTACAACAATCTGTTGATCTCCTATATCCAGTCTTTTAAATCACCATATTCTTGCGTAGTCAAGTAGAAGTTCAGTGTTTGTAAATCTGATATAATATTTTAAATGCAGACTACATCCTGATTCCTGAATAATAAAACGTTTAGTACAATTTCAAAAATTTTCGGAGCTGTCATCTTAAACAGCATCAGATTTACTGCTTTCAGTTTATGTTTCAATCGCATCTGCAAAAGCTATAACATGCCAGTAAAGCGGGTGCAACAGTTTTATATAGGTAATTTATTTCCGGTATTTGATTATTACGGTTATCAAGTCACTGTAGTCATTTCATTTGACTTGTATTGAGACGGTGACTCACAAAACTGCTCTACATACTTATAGATAGATTCCCTATAATCTGCTTTTTTCATCAACGTTCAGGCGGAGCATGGCTTTTAACGGTCATTTGCACAATGTTGATTGCTCATAACAATAAGATGCTCAAAAAATATGCTGTCGCGATAAGAAAAACGTATTATATAGCTAACGCACTTGTCTGAAATTCAATGTGCACACACAGTCATAAATCGCGTCATTTTTTACAGATAAATAAATAATCGCATACAATTCGCGACTCTTAAAGTGAATTATTTTTATGACAGTGCCGATGCAGTTTCCTTTTGTGTACACTTTAATAGAAATTCGTGTTTTCATCTTTGCAAAGGTGTACGTAATAATTACGTGAACAAAGTGTGTACAACATGTTATTTATTAGGAGCATACATGACTTTTATTTATATTTTGTTCGGGTATTAAAATATGTTTTATTTGTACTTTGTACTAGATACGTAATAATATTGGTTAGATACCATTATTCACAACACATACGCATTGCCTTTCAGAGGAATTAGACGAGAACGTAATTTTTTTTACTACTAAAAAGATTCATTTCCGGTTTATTACCCTTCTGTTTTGTTAAGAACGGTGAGCAGATGATGGGATACCAAGCGCCGTTACCTTTTCAAAAATCTTATGTAAGTCATAAAGTTACTTGTCCATGAAATTTTCTGTGTTAATAGTGCGCAGGTACATACACTGTATTTTTTAAATACAAAACACAATGCAGTCTAAATGTATAGAAAAACAACCCATGTCTTATAATATGACTGCTGCTGTTGACAGTATAGAGTAACAGCCACCAGAAACTGTGAGAGTTGAAGAGCAAATGCAAGCGACAATAAGAAACGTTAATTTTTTTCTAACAAAAATCCCACATTGATGATGACAAATAACTGAGGGTGGGCTGGGTACAGTTGTTTTTTTTCTGAAAAAAAATATCAGAATGTATTATTCAGTTTGGATACAGTCATTATTTTTGTCAAAATCTAAAAAAAATCAACATTGCTGCGTCACAACTACCACCTCCCCATCATCAACATGTAAGTTTTATTTGTGAACAAAAGCAGCAGTAACTAACTAACTACATTTTTGTATTTCCGCAGGGGTTCCTACCTGAATTGAAGCACACGGTCATTACAACGATAAATATTTTTCTGTAGAAAGCTTCCACTCTAGCACTTCTTACTGCATTTATGTACATCTCTTTTTTTTCAAAAAAATGATGTTCCAACCGTTGACAATGAATGAGAACAGTCAGCCACGCATGAGAACTTTTAAACTTTGAGTGAGAGAGAGGGATACAGTAGGACAACTGAGAATAAGAATAAAAAACGTACCTGCATTTACTTGTTTTTTTTTCTTAACAAATATGGTAAACTGCGTGAAAGGAAGTGAAGGGAGGGTTTCTTTATTAATTGCTTCATCATTATAAATTCAGTTTAGAGAGCTGGTTGCAAGTTTCAGCCTTTTGACAACAGTCAGAATCCACTTAAACTTTTTAGGCATTGTGTGTCTGTAAAGAGCAAAAGAAAATTCAATCATTAAGATGCATCCATATATCCGCTGGGGTATAATATTAACTTTGTAAAAAAATTTTTTTTTCAACTTCTTCTCAGAATAGGTGGATTGGGTCTATCAGAAAAGCATGCGTATACAGATAATATAATAGATGAAATACTCTTTTTTAACTTTTTTTTCTGAAACCGAAAGCATTTTTATAATATATTTATTAATTTTACCGAGAACCGAATCCTACAAGTACTTCTTAATATATATATTTGATACGTTTTATACAACCTGAAACAAATTATTTCAGTAAGAAAGCATGAATTGCGTTTATTTAGATTTTTTGTAAAAGATTTTTAAAAATCCAGCGTAAAACGTTACTTGCGCCTTTATTTTCATAATTATGTACATTCTTCATACGTGCTTCAAGAAAACTCAAAAAATTGCCAATGAACATGTATTTACTATTAAATATTTATCAGTAAAATTTTACTAATATTTCAGTATGAAAATATGAATAATGTTCGATTCAATGCAATTTATTATAATGTTTTTTTACAGCGCAACATTTTTAGTGTTAATCGAACAGGAAACATGTACAGAAACTACTGTTGTTGTATTCACTTATGCTCATAACGCCATTACATCTTTATCTTAATTATTTTCAAATCACATTACATGAACATGCTGAGCAAATATTACTTTTTTTCAAACTTGTTCATCTTTAACAAGTAAGCATGTAGAATAATAATTAGCGAAATAACATTATTTGCTTCTTTTTTTGGTTCTTGAAACCCAATATGAATTTGATAACATGTAGGTACTCGTAACAAATAAGTATTTTTCATTATTATTGACCCTTCCAGATGATAATCCGTTATTTCCTATAACTTTATACAAGTTAGAATAAAATAACAATTGACATTTTTTGCTCAAAAATATCTTGACAATTCCTCTTTATTAAATGCTTAAAATCTATAGGTATTCGATAGATGGTATGCAGTTGATCCTGAATCTCTTGATCTGTGTGCTTTGCAGCTAGCAAGTACCGTTAAATTCAATTTTCTTGTACAGCACTTTTTTTGGTGACACGTACGCCCCACCAAGATAATATCATCCACATCAAACAACATCTCGCTTTTTAGTACTTGTTTCATGATCTCACATTTTTATATTAAACATATATTTTTTACGGGATGCAACAAAAAAGCAACTCGTAACAAAAGAAAGTTCAACTGAATTGTAAACCAAAGAGTACTGAACTAAAAGTTTTCTCCTTCTCATCTGTTCCGTTTCCTCGGTCCGGCTCCTCCATCGCCGGTAACTTTTCATTACGTGAATTTTTATGAGTTTGTACTGCTTTCATTAAAGTTTCTGCTAGAGTGGCAGCGGAAGAAAAAAATAAATGATGGGTAAAAGATATTTTTTTAAAACCACGTTAGCACCTAATTCAGTCTTTATAAAAGTGATATATCATAAAGGCGCAGCATATTATGATCTGTTACTTTTTTAAAGAGTGTAGTCAGCCACCTTTGCTGGCAGTTCTCTTTGCCTGAGAGTACACGAGTTGTCGGCACTTTTTATGAATGCATTCGCATTTTCAATGGCAGTAATGGCGATACGGTAGAAAATAAAAAAGAGGAAGAAAAGTTTATATTTATTTACTGGCTCAGAAGAAAAGATGCGCTGAGAACTGACAGCATTTACGAGTGGCTATGAAAAATTGTTCCCATTTTTATATTTCATCAGTCATAAAAAATCATAAAAGAAAACTATCTGAAGGTCTTTTTTACTCACTCATCTTTTGCGCCTTGCATTATTATTATTATTTTCATACCTCGTTCTTCTCTCACAGGATTTAGTAAAGTCGAATCAAAAACTTGGCTAAAAGAAATTTTTTTATTGCTTATTTTATGTTTGTGCATGCACGTCATATATTAAGTGCATTTGGATGACAGTCCGACTACCGGTTTACGACCGTGATTGAAGCTACACATGTAGCTATATATTGTTGTTTAATGTGTGATTGCGTTTTATGTATATAGTGGGAACCAGGATATCAATGTTGAGGTAGGTAGACAAAAAATTTACACAAACTTTTTTTACCTGAGGAAACCGCCTCTCCTGCAACTTTTCAATGAACGGACAGCAGCGGTGATGGTTGATGGTGGTGGTGGTGGTGATGTGCATACTTATTGTCAATACACTGCCATTCTAAAAGAATGATCAAGCAACCGAAAGATTTTATACGCACATTTTATCTATTATATTTATATTATGCTTTGTGATTATACTACTATAATTTTTCATAAACCCTTGTATTTATTAACTTTCTGTTTGTCGTCTGTTCTTCCTCCTTTTCACTCCTTGCCTGCATACGCTCAAAACTTGTATGTAAGTATACACATTTTGCATCTGTCATTTGGCTAAAGGTTGCTCAGCCTTTTACGATCATCACCACCACCACTATATAACTACCTATACAGCTACTTCTATCAAAACAATTCAGGTATGTATGGTATACTCGTACCTCTTTCAATGACAATAATAATTATTACAACTTTTGTTAGCCAAAAAACCCATCCGTCCAGTCGGTCGTCAGAAGACCCTTTTCATTTTTAATGATGACGGTGACGAATGTAAAAGTGAGAGTTTATACGATATTCTGGTCGGGTAAGGCCATCCCCACATCACCGGAATGTTTTCTTTTGTAAACAGGCTCTGTATTTTTTTTCTCTAAATACCAATCCCGCAGATGCAGATGGAGAAAGGGTCTTCTAAAGTAATTACTAATATGTACATTACAGTGAAAGGGTAGGGAAAATAAATGTAAAAAAATGTATGCAGTAATACTTTTACTAAAGTTCACTATAAATGCAATCATTATCATCAAAGTTTTTACCCTTTTATTTAAAAAAAATTCTTTTTTTTGCTTAAGGCCAATAATGGTTTAGAAAAAAAGCTTTTGTATTTACTCGCAATAATAATACCGTCATGGAGTGAAATTGTATATTAGGCTACGCTAAATAATAAAAAAAATATATAAATAATATCTGAAAACTTACAAAATGTTTCATTGCGCCACACATGGTGTTTCAATTTAGTTTTTTTATACCATAAATAGATCAATGGAGGCTTTTATATTTAGTGTAGATCAGGTAACCCTTTGTCTACATTTTTACGATAAAAATGTGGATTTGCAAACAAAGATGTGGGTCAGAGACAGAATGCAGAATATGGCGTTCTTTCTATGGAAGTACGTGCTTTTTATTGACAGTTGGTGGTCGTTTTTTGAGCGTACCGTATTCGTTCGGCTAATACAAACTCGGGAAAACAAGAAATCTCTAAAGTTTATTTCATCATTTAAGCAAATTTTTATATGAAAAATGATCAAATTGAAAAGAACTTTTGGCTGCATAAAAAATATACGAAATATCATGCAACCAACCACCACCTTTGGCATTTGCTAGGTTTTTCGAAACATAAAAGCGTATTTTCATTTCAACTTGTAGTCGGTCAAATATGCCTGTGCAATGAACCGAATAGAATTATTTTGGATATGTAAAAAAACATACTACGAAAAACGTACTGCCAGATAACACAACGTACAATAATGAATTTCATGTGTGTATGTGTGTGTACCAAATCTGACGTCTGAACGACAGCAAGGTATACATAACGGTAAGTTGAATGATGCTACTACTTAGAGCTTTTTATAATGGGAAAAGTATTAAATATTGCATGATCAGAAAATAATTATTGTACAAAACCACATCTGTAACTTTCATACAAAAACGGTAACCGTTAAACGCAAAAATGCAAATTGTAGGAAGAAGTTGATATTATTATTATACGGAAATGAAACGGTATACACGAGCAAATACTTACTCTCTTCTGTGTGTACAGATGTGTCAAATAGTGATACAGCATATCAAATAACCAGCATGAAGGCAGTAAAATGAAAAATGATAATGATACCTTAAAATATATATCAGGTCTACATATACATACCAATGTACCTCTATACCTATTTATCCCTCTCTCCGTTTTTTCAATGATATGTAAATCAGGCTCTCCAATTTACCCTCTTTCATTCTGTCTATTATTATACATATATAAGTAGGTACAATCCCATTCAATTTTTTATTCATTCGGAAATATTTGATACAGCTGCCATCAGATACACAGGTACACACATGTCAGGGGAACCACACGGAATTGTCATGTTTTACAGAGACAAACGAAAATTGTGTCATAATAATCATTCAATGCACTTTTTATAATGCAAATCAATATGTACTTTATATTAACTTGGGTTTTTCTATTTCAGAGTTGATGATTCTTCATTGTATATAAATGAATATAAACCATATAAGTTTGTCCTTCCAAAGAAAGATTTACCATTATTGAATAATAAAAGCAATTTACTCTTGACTACTACTACTGAGAATTTTAAGATGAAGTTTATGTTTTGTGTGTATCTTCAGACACTACATTATTTTTTGGTAATTTTAAAATATTTGAATGTACAATGTAGACATGCACTTATTTTTTTACTAAACACTTTAAAACACTAATTCATGTCTTTTTTGTTTCAAAATGTAATAATATAATTCACGTAATTTTAAGACTGTTTGCATAAAAGCATTTTTCTGAAGAAAACTAAAAACAAGAGACCGTTGACGATATTACATATTTTAGCCACGCTCTAGAATAAAAAAACCTTGCAGCTGTACCCCTACAGTACAGTAGTAGTAGTAATGAGCAATAGTTTTTTTTCTTTTTCTACTGACATGCACCATAATCAAAAAATACCGTAAGTCAAGCATGAAAACAATCGCCTGCTTAAAATATTATTCACCTATATACACATGCCAAATATACAAGTCAGTTGTTGTATAGGGATAATTCTTAAAGAAAGTAAACGAACAAGGGACACACTTGTACCAGTGGATGGCCTACCGTTTAACTTGTACAACACGCAACGCAACCCATCTCGCCTTCTTAACTTTTATTTTATAACAATGGTAATGGTAGGTATATTATTATGATGCGCTAGCTAGAGCATCATTCCTCCTCCCTCCCTTCTATCAAGAATCATACTACTACCACCACCAATCCAACTCCTTAGCTACTACTCTTGTTTCACATAATATTACAGTCGGCAAGCGTGTTTTACTGGTCTGTTTGATGTAGAGCTTTTGGCCGTTAAGATGATTCTTTTTGAACATTGAAAGTTATTTTTGTGTTATTGTTGTCTTCTAAAATCTAAAATCAACATAATCCAATAAAAATATGAATGCAAGATGCAACGCTGCGACTATGTATTTCAATCAGTATTAAAAGTGCAGTACAAAGGTAAGTAGCATTAAAGCTTATGCACGCTCGGTTTCATAGAAGAGAGTCAAATAGATAGACATGCGACACGTAAAGAGTGAATAATAAATAGAACGTGTAACAATGCTAATCCTCAATCATCCGGAAAATTCATGTAAATTAGCACAATAAAACCAAAAGTGAAGGGAAGAGAAAAAAGCTGATTAAAATCATGGCTGCATTATGCAGATGCAGTAAACAGGAACAAGACTGAAACTAGAGTGCCACACGAAAATCTACAGACAAAAGGCTACTGCACAACCTATTAGCACGGTATTGCTGGTACATAGTTTGGTTGGGCACTTTTACTTGATTACACTGTACTGCTGTTATTTGCTCTGTTGTTCTGTTTGTGGGTGAGGTGAGTCAAGCAGCATTTCAGGGATTGAATAAAGCATTGTTTACCAGCATTTATATATTTTCATTTTTCACTTTACGCTGTCGCTTGTTATGTGAAGGAAAAACAACAACGGACAAAATCCGTTGAAGCTGAGCCCTCGGTAACAATAAATTTTGCTCATTTATTCACAATCACGGGATCCTCTTCCTTCCGTTCCAGCAGCAGCATCATCATCATCATCAGACCAGAGACCCTTTTGCTTTCCAAGTCACGTTCTCTACCAACTTGTCTACACCACCATGCCAAATAAATAAATAAACCAAACGGAATAAATTGTCAAAAAAAGTCAGTTACGTGGTTGATTATAATCATTTTAAATAAAGGAAGGAAGGAATAAAAGTGGAAAATAACGAAAGTAAAAAAAATAACTCTCCAAAAACTAAAGCACAAGTCAATGCAATTAATTCTCAGGAGTCAGACTCAAAGCTTTCCTTTCGTACAAAAACCACACGCAATCCCACGTCCCTTCACAGTAAACCCGTATTCACTACACAAGCTGAGCTGGAAGAAATCAAACCGGATCCAGCGATGATGAAGCAATAAATGTATGTCGAAAATGTAATCCTGTTATATGCTGCTACTACAATGTTATTATATGGATAGTATATACGTGGGATCAGTTTTGTTAGACGTGTTTATGGGTTCTCCTCCTTCTCCGAATGTTGTGCCTCAAAGTATGTACAAGTAACCTACATATCCATACATATCGTCCCCATATCACAACTCTACATCAGCCTTCAACTTCCTGTTCAATTTTTAATTTTGAGCTGGCAATTCATGCCTTCTTTTTATAGCTTTTTATTCAATTCCAAATGTATCCATTTTCACCTCATAAAAAGTGTATATATACGTTTCTTTTTTTAATGCTATTATTGCATTTTGAGGTGTAGGATGTGCATAATGGTATTGCATGAATGAGTCAAGAGAAAAGGGGGCGAAATCAAATAAAAACAATAAAAACAAAATAGCATGAAGCATTATTTTTTTTGTACGTCGACAGCAGCAGCATCACCATCACCAATATGTACCGTCACACAAAACGGCTACCGTTGACTTTTGATGCAAAGATATGATTACACTATTGTGTCCGTGTGTTGGCCATACAGTTTCATCTTACCCAACAATAAAGCTTTCTATATATAAAAGAAAAAATATAAATTTTCTTGTTTACAATCGCAAATACCCATTTTCGTTTTGTTATTTTTTTATTGTGTTGTGCTCATTGTCTACAGGAAAATCTAGCGTATCGTCAGGTTTTTGCCTTTTTTCTTTCGGTTTGATACGACTTTTAAAGCAATAACCCTTAAAAAATATGGATAATGGTTTATAAATACATTATTCACTCACCAACCAACCCATCAGTAGTAAAAAACCGAATAAATGGAAACAGTACGTAGGTACTACGGTACCGCAGATTAAATCCTCAAAAAAACTGAAATATTAAAAGGAATTTCAGGTAACTAACAGCTTACATCCATAACCCATGAACGTACAAAACTTTATTTTTTAAACCGTGCAAAATTACAAATCAGATATGTGTATACGCATATCATCAGCAAATGGCAAATGACGTCTGAATGAATGATGTAGGTACGTACACATATACTCTGCGGTGTGCTGTTTACTTCCGAAAAAAATGGATGCAAATAAACTGGTATTATATATTATTATTATTATGCACGCTACGCTGATAAGTTCTAACTGACAGCATACAATTGAGCAGTTCAACAATGCAAGGAAATGGCTTGTGTACGTAAAGCTAAAAAAATACTACTACTACTACTGCGGACCATGTGCTCAAATTCCCACATTTTGGTTAATATTTTCGCAGTAAAATAATCTGTCCATGCTACGAAGAAGTCACTATGTTTCTGGGTATTTTCCTTCACTCAAATATTTCTGCCTAAAACTCAATATCGTGCTTATCACAATTACCACCACTCCAACAATTTCCCCGAAGCCGTATAAACATTTTTGTATACTTTTTTTTATCCACCGCACCAGTAATAATATCACCGGTCTCGGTAGTGCTAGTAGTTGTAGAATGAACTGACAAAGACATTACATGATATTATTATGATGATGTAAAATGTTTACATTTTCATGGGCTTCCCCTCTTCTTTTTTTAGTTTTTTTTCTCTCTCTCTGTGTGATGCGATAGTTTGGTAGTAAGTAGTAAAGCTACCATTTGGGATGAAGTCGACAGACTCTGAGTGAATGAGTTTGCTTATTACTACCACGATCCCTGCACAAAGGTGCTTGTTTTGCTATTACTCCTGTATGTGTAGTAGTAGTAGTATGAGTATGAAGTATTTACATTCTAGCTCGACATCGGCATACGCAAACTAGCTGGCCGAGAGGACAGACAGATGTGCAAGTTGCTCCTGGTCTGTTGTTGTGTGCGTGCTGAAGAAGAGGTGATCTGATCATTGTTGTTCTCGTTCGTTCGTGTTGTTGTTAGGTGTTTCAAATACATTTTTTGCTTGCAGCGCTGTGCTAAAATGCCGAGTGGTGGAAGTGCAACAACGTGAGCAGAGCAAAAATAAATTGGAAGCGAAAAAGCAAATTTTTTTCCATTGACGTTTACAATGCGGCAATAATGCAGTCATAATAATATGCAATAAATTTGAATTCAGTGCAGCAGTAGTAGTTGAGTAGTGCAACGGGGAAATTACATTAATAATCGTCTCGTCTCTTCTTTTGTCGTTTTTTAAAACCGTAATCAAGGTGGTGTGTTTGTTGGTGTTGTTGTTGTGGAGTGGAGGAAATGTTATAATTTTTTGTTAAAAGTAGTTGTTGTAACAGTAGGTTTAAAAATGAAAACGTAATACATATTAGTTTGTTTATGTGAGCATTCAGCACACATTTATTTTGTCTCATTTGACCGATTATCCCGTGCTCTCAACCTAGTAAAAACTGACGACGACGACGAGTTATGAGACTGTGACAGATTTCAGATTTAAAATACTTACTTGTGGTGTTATTGTTGTTTCGTGGCTCAGTTCAGTTTTTTTTCTCCGTTTGCTTGCATCATTGTTTACTCAAACATTTCTAGTGTGTATCCAATTAACATTAAGGAGGAGAAGACGGTTTACTTTTTTGGGATTTTCGGGACAACTCTTCTTGGTGGATTGTATGGACACGCAATGTGAACAGAATAAGTGTTGTGAGTGCAGAGCGGATGTCGTTTTTTCCTCTTCGTGACGTTGTGAATGAAATGGTTTTAATTGGAGTCATGAGAAAATATAAATAAATAAATAAAATAATCTCGTACTCATTGAGATATTATTCTACTTGAGATTGAATGTCGTTTATATGCGATTCTTTGGATTTTTGATTCAAACCAAAAAAGAAAAAAAGAAGAAGATTTTGCTGGTGAGAAATTATTTTGTGGAATGAGTGCCGCAGTGACTGACTATCGTACTTACATGTATATGCATTACATTTACATGGTCAAAGCCAATGAAATCAAATGATGATAATGATATCATTTTATAATAAAAAGTAAAGTAAGAAATAAAAAATATAGGTAGTGACTTCTGTAGTACATGTGCATATCTTAATGTATCATTGTTGCAAGCCAACTTGTGCAGATTTATAAATACCTTTATATTATTATTCATAATATGAAAGTTAGTAGTGAACTTGTCTTGTTATTTATTGTTACACAATCGTCTACAACAAAGCCGGCAGAGGAGCAGCAACAGCAGCAGACATAATAATGTTCAACCTTATTATCAACATATTATACGATTCATTGGTCTTCATGCGAGAAATCTGAGAACGCGTCAATAATTGTGAACTAAACAATCCAGTTTCCTACCTTTTTTTGCATATTCCTTTTCCCTTCCTTGTTAAATTGAACGTGGGAAGGTCACCTTGCATCCTCTTCGTGTGTTTTGTGGTGTATATTGGTAGACCTGTGTGTATTCTTATGTACAACTTTACTGAAGAACTGTAACATGTTATTTATTTGTATAATAAAAGTTTTTTTTTTAATTTAAAAAGGTATTTATTGTTTGTGCTGAATTTGAATTGTGGTAAGTGTTTATGAATTTGGAGAAGCACTTATGTCCATTGTAATAATTACCTGAGATTTTGCAATGAATTTTTTGAGGTTTTAAATGTTTAATATAATATATGAAGTTTTTCTTGTGAAGCAAGATCAAATGTCAGTGTCGGCATTGTGCGATAAAAATAACAAATAAAAATATAATTCAATTCTTAAGCAAAACTGTGGGAGATTAACTGTGCTGGATAATGTGTAAAATATATACCTATATGATGATGCAAGTGTGCGAGTGAAGGATAAAGTTATATAAATATATTTTTTTAACAAAGTGCGAAGGAGTAAGTTGAGTTAGTTGAGTATGCAAATAAATGTATACAAACCAACAAGAACATAAAGCATAATTAGCTTGTTTTATTTTGCCAAAAGGCTTGCTGACCAAACTCTTTCTTATCGACCACAAATCATCTTTTACAACTGCAAACTTGCGAATCCAGTCATTACGAAAAACAGCCAATTGACTTATCTTCATCAAATAGTTTTTTCTTTCTTTTGCTACTGCGTTTAGTAATGGCTCGTTATTACTTGTACATGTCTACCTACTCTGTCAGTGTTTGATTGTATCTGCAATAATATGTAAAAAAAATGCCAGCTAGGAAATTCCAGAAGTCATTGTGAATGTCAGTGATATGTGCGGTGGCGATGACTTTGGGGATTTAAACACGTTTCATTTTATACAATGATGGAAAGAAAAGTAATGATGACGTCGGGTGAACTGCCAAGCGTAACATTTGGAGAATTTATGCTCTCATCTCTGTTCTGCTGCTTGCATTGTTGAAGATGAGTGAGTGATTCAAAAGGAAATAGTTTCAAAATACATTGTGCATAGCTGTATCTGGTGTCTGTTTTGTTCTGCAGTGATGAATCATCATGACAGTGTTGGTCATAATGAGATGCTTATTGCTCCATGTTTTATTGTTACATAACCTGGATTTGATGCATTAGTAAAGTGTTATTTGTGGAAGTGAGATTGAGAAAGCAACACATCGTTTTATTACATCCCTGTGAACCGTGAAATTTTCTAATGTTCTTTGAATAAAATATAATATAAAATAACGAGTCTTTTCAAGGGTGAAAAAGTGTGCTTTGCCTTGTAAAGAAATTTAATAAAAATAAATTCCAGTGTTTACAACGTTGTTAAACGGAAAACAAGTGTCAAAATGTGTGAGAATTCATCAAAGGGATCGTACAAACCTCGGGATTTGTTTGGAGTTCAGCTGGAGGTAACACAATACTTATTCTTGAGAAAACTATTTGTACTGAAATTATAACATAACATATATAGTTGTACTTAAGTTATAGCAGTTATACTAGAGTTAGTGTTGATATTAGAAAAATTAATTTAATTTTGTATAAATTTTGAGTAAAATGCGATGTGAAAACTTAAAAATGCATTTTAAAATTGTAGATTCCAAATATGATGATAAATGATTTTTTAGTGAAAGGAATTACTACATGACACACGTTCAACACACCGGAATCATTGGATAAATTTGTACTTTTAAATGCCTATATACATCGTTATTATTATACATAAATTCAAAGAACCTTCTCGGTAAAGCCTACCTACATAATATGAGTATATTTATTATGCTTATAATTCGTTCTGTCATTGATTTTTTTGCGATTTTGCGTTGCCAAAATGTCAGATCTAATTAGCTTTACAATGACAACCTCACTCACAGAATACAAATGATTTTTTAGTGAAAGGAATTACTACATGACACACGTTCAACACACCGGAATCATTGGATAAATTTGTACTTTTAAATGTCTATATACATCGTTATTATTATAGATAAATTCAAAAGAACCTTCTCGGTAAAGCCTACCTACATAATATGAGTATACTTATTATGCTTATAATTCGTTCTGTCATTGATTTTTTTGCGATTTTGCGTTGCCAAAATGTCAGATCTAATTAGCTTTACAATGACAACCTCACTCACAGAAAAAGTCACATAATCTAATTTGCATACATGTTTGTCGTCCATGCATGTGCACATGTGTACGATTGTTTGGTCTTTTTTATTATGAATCGTTATGGATTATGCCAGTTTAAATATGTTAGCAGTGTTGTATTAACCAGTCTGCATAATATTTTTTTACGATTCATTTTGAGTAAATAAGGTATCCTTGAGCCGTATGTCGACAAAATTAGTGATCCTTGATCCGCAATGGAGTATTTTTGTACAACATGACGGACGACACGGCTAATAGCTGTATAACGAGGATGGGTGGAAATGGTATCAGGTGAAGTCTGAAAAAGTAAATTATATATTAACTCTTGCCATGTATCAGTTAGTTATATCATACATCTAACTAGTTCTGAGTTCTGACCCTGACAAATTAATACTATCCCGACAAAACCATCTAAGCAACAACCGTGCAATCCAGCTAGAGCATAAGTACAAAAAAGCGGCGCGTTTGGTACAGGAGAATGATTAGCATTAAATTATAATTTATAATGTACAAGACCGATTTTTACAATTATTGAATGCCATTTCCAAGTACACAATGCAATTTGATTACCCGATTATTATTATTATTATTATTACTTCCCATGGTCTTGCCAAAATTACCCAATGTACCTACCTCTCTGCTTGTAGAGATTTATTGGAAAAATAAAATATTGATAATTGCCAAGTCATAAAGCAGCATTTTTGAATTGAGCAATTCAACTCATCTGCAAGGACCAAATAATAATCAGTCTGAATCAGCTTTAAAATGGAATTTCGAGGAAATTCAGCACATTTTTCTACTTCTGCTCTATTAAAGAGACATATTTTGTTTACGTAACCAGATTGTTAAAGGATCATTATGAGAATTTATATTTGTCCATAAAATAATTTATTTAAATATTTTATACGTCAGCACATTGCTTTGCCTCCGGTAAGACTTTTATTTCCACCAACACAACACTGTCCTAAAAAAATAAATTTGTGACAACTGGCAAAGGAAAATCCCCATTTTATTTCGTTAAAGTCCTATTAAAATTCTCGCAAATGTTGCAGTCGCAGCATTTTGTACGGATTGATGTAATTGCCTGAGCACGTCAACGCAGTATAATAATTATTCTTGATAGTTATTATATGATTTGCTGTAATTTTATTACCATTATCATCATCACATCCCAGTGCACCTTTAAGCATTTTTCATGGGCCGTTTGTCCCACTTTGTAAATTCCTTTTTGCTATTTTGATGCTTTTAAAATAGTACATATTCTATTACATAACTACTAATTAGGTAAGAGCTGGCTAGAAATAGTATTATAATTGGACATCATATTTATATCTCATATACACAACAGTACAATACGGAATTTACAATTAGCAAGCTAGTACATCTGTCAAGGAAAAGTAAGCAACTAATTAATACTAAATTTTCCTTCTCTAAATCCAATCCATTGGATAGTTTTTTTTATATGTACGCAAACTGCCGGAAGTTCCATATATGATGCTGTCAGAAATTAAGGCCTCATAAAAAAGCTCACCTGGCAAATGCAGACATCAAAAAGCCACGTAAAAATTTGTCGGAAATTTGTAAAAGTGTCTAACTTTCTTGATGGCTGAGCTGCTGATGCTAGTGTTCGGAGGGAAAAACAAGTCATAATTCATTCTATGGGTTTTTTGTACACAAACAAAAACTTGCAAACTAACAAGTACAAATACCACTGCCATTCCTTTCAATAATTATTGCTAAAGTAAACTGCAAACTTTACTACACCTCGCATATAATAAAAGTACCTACATATAAATACCTGCCGACAAAAAACATGACTTACAAAATACGCTGCTGCTGAGGAGGAACATAATATTGTACAAACTCATTCACTTTTGATGGTCTTTTGCGGAGCGCTGCTCTGTCTGTGGTGTGGATGTATAAAATGCAGAAAAGCAAGCAAAAAAGGAAGGACAACTTTTACTCTCGTTTGTTTGCTCAAATGATAATCAGTAAAAACGCATTTCCCCTTTTTATCGTCACGACATGCCTGATATACTGTTAAAGTTGCTGCAGAAAACATAATATACGATCCTCCTCTCACATATCTGACCCCTAATGTTTTACAGTTTACAGGTTTGTTTTTTTGTTGCCTGCTGTAAATGTACTTAGTTTATCTGTATTTTTTTGCTATACACTGTAAAACTTCAAAGTTAAAGGCATATCGAAAGTCGTAGAGTAGGAGTAATAAATGTAATTATCACTTCGTCACTCATTCATTCCTACTTTTAATATCATCTTCTTCACACATTATTTTATATACATACATGTGTACGTTATTACAATCTTGTCAAGATTACTTGTTTGCACGCCTTGTTATTTAACGTAACGACAAAGACTTATCTTTACATCCTATTCTCGCTGCTGCTGCAACGTTATCAAAAATATATAACCCGTCAATTAACTAAAGTAGGTAGGTATCTTCTATCGGTACATCTGCCATTAAATTATACAGGTATATCTCTTATAACAACGATACCTGTCAAAATGGTTTCCAATTTTTCAAAATTTATATTGTGCAAGCGCAAAAATTGAATGTGTCTTAACGTAATGGTAATGATAATTATGATGGGACGACGAAGAAGGGCAATAACAATTTGCAGAGACGCTAATTTTTTTCAACACATTTTACAGCTTCACATATAATAATCGTTTCTCCACAATTATCCTTCCTTTTAGTTTAAGCACACAGATCTGTTCACTTCGTTTCGAAATGATTTAGATGAAAAAAATGCTTCAAATTAGTCTTCGTCAAAAAAGAAAGACAAAAAGTGAAACCATTTAGGAATTAGTTAGGAATCGACAAGCATATTATTATTACTTGAATGTAACTACCAGTAAAGACCTCTCGACCAGTTTGCAAAATGATTCTTTAGTTTTCTTCTTTTAAAAGACCTAGAAAAAATCTAGAAGCTTTTGTACGTTTCGTAGAATTTACACTTTTTTCAAAACATTTTTTAAGAAGATTATTTTTTTGGAGACAAAATAGTCAATGAACTTGAGTGTACTTACTACTACTACTTGTACTTATACTTATCACTTGACTGAAGTTGAATTGAATTCGGCAATTACGCCCCTCTCTCTACAATGCCGCTCAACACTAATCCATAAATATATGAGGATAAACAGTTAAAGAGAAAATAAAAGCATAGAAGCAAAAAAAACAGCAAGTTGCAACTGTACGTTAAAAACACGCTAAACAACACACTAGCAATCATATGACAAACTAGATACATTAATAATAATAATAATTCTTTTGTGGTTCGTTATGCTATGCACCTTGATGAGTTGCTTTTTTGTTTGTTGTCGTCGTCAGTCATTCTACATTTGATTCAGTGAACGTCCTTTTGTTTTTGTTTGCATTTTTTTATGTTTGCGACGCGCGTACAGCTAAGTCACTTGAGAAAAAGTACAATTTTTGAAAACAAAAGTTTAAATAATAAATTATCATTGTTCCAAAGCAAAAACCATACACTCCTTGGTACAAGTAGTGGGTTTACACATACACATTATTAGATTCACTGAAAAAAAAGGAAGATCATCGTCATTCATTCAAAATCCAGATTCATTACGATGGTACGGTTATACGGTGTATGCATGCAAGCATTAATCATTTTTCATCAACAACAACAGTATTGTAGCTTTTTTATGTTTCAAAGGGCAGGTTTTGAGTTTTAAAAAATAGAAGTTTTTTGTACTTTGTAGTGCAACACCATAAGCATAAGCAATGGCAGCAGCAGTAATAATAGTTTTGACTTGGTTTCCGTTGCATTTCTAGTTTAGGCCTCAGGACAAAAAAACGTAACATGTAGCCAACCTACTAAAGTCCTCAGGCGAATATTAGGTATATATACAGATATTGTAATAAGTATATTATTACGTTTTAAAGATCATGAATCAAAGTAAATTTCTATGTACTACACTATATCTACTAGTCAGGCAAACACACAAACAAAATCAGCCGCTTGCATGTACAACGTTTTAAGTAGGCGGTACCTTCTACCTTCATGTTGTCAGTCGGTAGTCTATACGCATTTGACAAAAAAGTTGTACCAGCTACCAGCAAGAAGTAAAATTGAGACAAAATGACAAAAAAAACAAGATAATGATCTTTTTTATTACTGTTTTAGCTAATAACCAGTAGAGCAATAACATTCATTTTCGTTCAAATGTTTAGGCGACATGCTTAAAAATTTGTAATATAGGTTGTTGCATGATGCTCAACAAAACTTTTTTGAAATTGTCTTTTCATATACAATATGCTGGTTTCTGGTGCAAGTTCGTGGTACAAAGCGACTTTTCAAAAAAGATTTTAGGCGAAAAGTTTTAGGAAAACGCAAGTTAACTTCCGTTGCCCTTTAATCACTCCACTTTTACAACTCTGAAAACGACTTATTGTCTTTTACACGAAGGATATAAATATATGAGTCACAATTTTTTTCGCCTCCGGCTTAGTGCAAGTTTTCATCATTTTGTACTTACAACATCGTAACGCACACACATGCTTGTTATCACAACAGTCGCATGCTATATTGGATTGGGATCTATTATATACGATGCTGTAACTTTACATATTTGGATGTGTCGCGATCAAAACAATAAATTTAAATCGTCAATTTATTTTTTATGCAGTAGAAATTTTCAGCATGATTTCTTATGCGAATAACCTAGTAGTGGATCTAGTTAAATTTTAAAAAAATATATGTAAATAATATTAAAGTTATATATTTCTTCCATGTGTACTCACGTTATCTCTCAAAGTACTTTTTTATTTATGTGACGCCCTTTGAAAGACAAAAAAAGTGTGAATAAAAAAGCTATCTCTAATAGTTTGTATGCACATACTACAGTAATCTGTAAGCACTGTGCACCGACTGACACTTCATTGAACTCGTTTCCATCATCAATGACAATGTAGCCACATCATCAAATGAATGAGTGACGTGTTATCTTTTGTGTCAACGAATAGAAGAATGATAAATGTCATGCGTGTGTGTATGAATATGAATGAATATATGTAGAAATGTGACTCAACTTAATCGTCCACTATAAAAAGTTGACTTTTTTACATGACATTATCGATAAAGAAAATCTACACAGAAATTTATAAAAAAAAATAAGATCAGGAACATTAGATGGTTATGGCAGAGATATGTATGTATTTTAATATTATATAGTGTAGGTAGGGTTTTCCAAAGTCCGTAGCTGGGATCAACGACTGACATGCAAATCCAGGGAATCTTCAAGGGTTTTTTTGTTACTTTCATTTCATATTAAAGCTAATCTCGTTTTTATCAGAAAATGACTATAATTAGAACAGTATATGCGGTGATTTGTTGCAACTGTTATATGATTTTATGATATGATGATGATGATGATTATATAGTGACTACATACTTCTCGTGCGCTGCCTGTTTCACATTTTTTTGCATTTTTTTCATTGAATGAATGAATTCACAGTAACATTTCCTTTTGTTTACATCTATTTACCTGAACAAAAAACATTATTCATGTTGTTGCTGTGAGTGTGCGTACACTACACTACACACACTCAAAAAAGTACATACATGCTTACTTACAAGACAAAGAAAAAAAAGCAACAACAATATTTTTTTTTGGATGGAGGGTTTGTACTAAAGTGGTTTGTTCACATGCATGCTATGAAAGGGAAGTGGGTCAAAAACAATAAATTGTGTTATTCGTGTTGAATGAAATCAAAACCGACTATTGATGAATGAGTATGTGTGTGTCTTCTAATGACTTTAGTATGCTATAATAATGTCGTATGTGTATGTATATGTGTTCTTGTATTTTTATATATATGCTAGGCATTTTGAAAACTATAAATTCATGAGCAAGTGTGTGGTACTTTCAAAAAAATAATTTGTTCAACGAGTGCTGTTTTTTATGCGTAAATAAGCACGACTTTGCTGGGTTTGTTTGTAAGTACTATTATAATAATAATGCATCTATTACTAGTAACCATATTAAATTTGAAATGGGCAATTGGTGTGTGGATTAATGGGCTTTAAAAACTCCAACTGGAAGTGGATGTTTTTGTTTATCCTTGATTAATTAGCTTATTCTTTTCAGTTTCGTGACTCCTATTTAAGAAAGTGACAAGGCAAGCCATCCTTTGTTTTGCTTTTCTGAGTGCGAGCGAGAGAGAATAAAGAAGGGCTTGTTGTGTGTGTCGTGAAGAATTTTTAAATTGAAGAGAATTTAGCTGAGCTAATAATGCAAATGAAATTCGCGTACCATTCTACAAAGATAAGCTAAAAAAATCTATAGTATAGCTCTACAAAGTAAATTTTTTGCAGGGGGTATTATACATAATATGATCAACAGCATCAAAGATCATAAATAATGAAATAAAACATGCGTTGACACTTGATTCATTTGAATTTCAGGTGACGAGTCTACTCTTAGAAGCTGAATTAATGAAGCTTTCAACACTTCAGGCTGAATTGGAGTCGACACAGAATCTGATTATTGAAAACTGTAAGGATACTGAGCAAAGACCTGAATTGGAAAATCAACAGTTGGAGCTTATTTTGGCCATCTCGTAAGACAATACAAACCAACAACTATATTTTATTAAAACGCTTATAATTTGGAATGACGCTATATGACACACTTATATTGATAGATATATTATGTTGACTTAAACAAATACGTACGTGTGTCCTTTTTTTCAGGCGTATTCAAGCTCAAGCAGACCAGCTAGAACGTGAATATCGCGTTCACGCACTGGGTGCCCTCAAGTCAGCCCCTTTACGTGGATCGGGAAAGGTGAGAAGATTTATTGAGAAAAATTATGGTTTAACATTCAAAAATGCCAATAAAATTTATCCATTCAAATGGCAAAAGTCACGACAGTGTGGTTCTTGTGTGTGTCCCTGTTGTTGGTCTTTTTTTATTGAATAAATAAAAAAATTGACTTGTATTATTGATAGCTTAGAAATAATTATAAAAGTACATAAGTGTGCCATATATGTATGTATGGATATTATTGATGTCCTTTTATCTAAATATTTCTGCAATATACTTTATTATAAATGTGCGTAAGTGTAAGCACGTATGTATATAATGTGGGTATATAGGTAGAATTATTTTTTTAGCAATGATGGTGATGTGGATGTGACAGCGCCTCATGCATCCTAATGATGCAAACAAAGACTCATAATGGGAGTTGTTCAAAAAAAATCTTTTATTTCACTGTGTTTCATAATAACCATGCAAATCAAATCATCGACAATGCTAGAAGCATCAAGAGAGAAGCCGATTGAAAATGCATCTTGCATTATGTAAGCAGGTGCTTCTACACAACTACTACTACCGTTCTGTTCACCTGAACTCAATGGTATCGTTTACTGTATTGTAATGATAAACAATGCTCTTTAACAAAGAAAGCCTTCACTTATCAAGTAGCTAAAAAATGAACATATGCACTACTAACTACCACTTGAGCAATTAGATATTAATAGTCAGCATGCGTAGTCTAATAATATGATCGTCAGTGCTCATTATAAAATTGAGTACAAAATCTGATGGAACTTGCAATAAAAAAATAAGTAACAGATAAGTTTTTTTCTTCTACCTTCCCATTCTTATCTATCGAAAATGACTACTATTACATTGATGCTGCTGTCATTAGTGGTAAAGAATGCTATATGATAAGATATTTTTTTGACAATGGTCAGTGCTGACAAAAGGTAAAAAAAGCCACAAATAGGCAGTTACCACATAATAAAATATATAATGCCCGGTAGCAAACAATACATGGACTTTTGTCTCTTATTTCAAAAAAAATACGTAAGTCCACACTACTACACACAGCGCTTTTACAAAACAAACAATCAATAAGCTCAAAAAGGAGATTTGATAACTGGCTTGACTTCAAGTTGAAGTTTCTTGTTAATCCTGGTGGTGGTGATGAGGATTGTCATATTGCTTACTACACTTACGATGAAAGGCAACAAAAAAACTTTCGCTTTCTTTCAGTTCATTTCATTTGTTATTATTATTATTTTGTTGTTAGTTACTTGTTATTATTTTGCTGCATACACACACATAGACACACACCTCTTCTCGACGACAAAAATGATATAAGCGCATTATACAACAATGTCTGTCTGCAGTATTTATAGGTACATGCTCTTTATAACGGTTCTCGACAAACAAGATGCTCAGGTGATAAGAATGCACCTTTTACTTTACGGACGTTCTTGTCTACTTTTCAGCTATTATATTATGCAAACAGGCAGATTATTACACGGGTTAACCAACTTTAGAATATATATATATATCCTAAACATTTACAGCAGCAGCAGCAACAACAACAAAGATAACAACGTGATAGTGATGATGATGATGATGCTCAGGTGAGGTGTGTGTAGATATAAAGCATCGACCGGCCAAACAGCTTATATATACTTGTACTGTAACAATGTTCAATTGTTACACACATTACGATTTGGAATTGAATAACCTCTGCGCATGGACCTTTTGTAGGGGTAGTATATACATAAGCCATACAATATATTATACTATTTTATTTGACATGTTCTGTAAACTTTTAGGTAGATGATGATAAAAGATACACATTCATTCATTACTATCATTTAACAGTATGTAATGTATCATATAACCAGCAGCAGCGGCAGATTCCTCTCAACTTGTTTATCTGAACTCTACAAAAGTAACAGCAACAACAGCAGCAGCTTTTGGGTAGGTAGGGGCAATGCGACAGAAAGAATGAATAGAGGTCCACTCACAGAAAAAAACAAAAAAAGCCTTTTTAAAAATTTGTAATTCGCCACCTGAATGAAAAGTGAGTTTAAAATGTAAATACTGAAAGTTATACAATCATTATGAAAGTAGCAGTTACAATCCCAATGTTTGTTTTTTTCAATCCAAAATAAGTGGTTTTCTTGTGACTTACTTGTAGTAGCAGTAATGCTCTTATATGCCATTACTATTTTGTTGGTTTACTTTGAAAAATATTTTCATATTTTTATGGAAAAAAATCAGAAAGTGTTTTGTTCTTTTGTGTGGGCTTCTTTTCAAAAAAATAAAAGTAAAAATAAAAGTAAAAATTTAGGTATATGGGTAATCGTTTTATTGGTGGCTATCAACCATGAAATTGAAGGCTTATGTGCTTGATGAAATGTAAATTTTTGATTTTCAAAATGCTCACGCAAAAAAAACCAAATATGTACGTACGTACGTAGTACGTATATACGTACGCATTTGGGTGTTTCTTTATGTCGAGGTGACAAGGCACAGACACTCTCAAAATCTGTATATCCAGATGAGAAGGAGAGTGGAATGTGAAGAGATTTGTATATAGGTACACTTATTTCTATTATAATTTATGCCATGCAGTAGGGGTTGTACATTTCATTATTACATACATTTTTATAGGTAGAGCTATCACGTTTTTATTTTGATGATCATCTAGTTGTTCAGAAACTTGAGTTGTGACTGATTGAAATAATCATTTTACAGTTCATTGAAACTCATCCTTCTAATCTTCCAACACGTTTAAATTCAAATTAGTTTAGTACAAAAAGTATACCGATGATAAATGAACCGTAGTAATGCTATCGAGAAGGATCGCTGGGCGTATAAGTAATATACATTATTGTTACTTGAAAGGCAGCTAGTTGAGAATTAAAAAAATATTCATATGCTGCAGCAATTTCAAACAGAAAGTGTGAATGTATATATGCGGTTGCACAGATTGTAAAAGCAAGTATAGAGAGCATCATTGTGTTTTTAGAAGTAATCCTCAAACCTTTTTTTTATTTCACCCTGCCCGTTGTTGTTGCGGTTATAAGGTGTCAGAGATGAGATGATGATGAGACAAGAAGTGAGAATGAGCACCACACTACCACCACCACCACTAACATAAATGGTTAGCAATAAAACTGTTTCAGCAATGCCTTCAACTGCCTTTTGCGCCTACAAGATTAAATAGATAGATGCGTAGGCTGTCAATAGGTGAAGTATGATTATGCTGATTGCTGCTGATGCAAAACTAGGATGATGATAATGATGTGAATCATGTGGGAAGGCATTTTCCAAAATCCATAAACAG
>JAHZMT010002117.1:0-10561 GCA_027743785.1 Sinhomidia bicolor | reverse complement strand
CGGTGGTGGTAGAGCAGTTTTTTCTTCGTGTGTACATAAACGGGAAGCGTAGCAGTAGTTTAGGAATTCTGCTTAGATCACCGATTGCCAGTTACTTTATGACAGTTTCTGGCAATTCCCGTTCGATTTTGTGGCAATAAAAGCGTTTAGAAAAATGGAATATATGTAGGTGGACGGAAAATCTATGTAAACGTAAATAGATGCGCATTTTATAGGTAGTTTAGTAATAATAATAATTTGTAATAGTAATATAAATGCAGTAATATTTTGTGTGTGTGGTGTAGAAAAAGAAGATCGCACATTTTTTTTCTACCCGAAATACAATCTTTGGTTTTGTAGTAGGTAGGTAGATACGTGGCAATGCATACTTAGGTATATATAGGTAATATAATTTATGTGCCTACCTACTACATATCCTATTTTTGAGGCACTGAATGAGAATATGAAATGGAGGAGAGAGAGCTATTAGTCTCAAGAATGAAAAATATGAGGAGGCTACACAAGGAATGTATAATTTTTTTCACTCTGCTTTTTTTCTTCTTTTTCTCCGCTGAGAAACCATTCCATCTCATTGAGCTGCAAAAAGTAAAAAAAAGAATCTGTGGCTGGTGTATGTAACGTAAAAGAAAATATGTACCTAACTTGGGCGTCTTGTTTTTTCCTGTCCTGCTGCTGCTGCTGCACTGCACTATGTGCGTACCAAAAGGATAGACATACTTGCGTACTTTTTTTATAAATAGGAAAATATTAGCTGCAACGCATATTTTTATTTATTATTATTATTATTATATTTGCACTTGCACGTGGCATGTTTTCGATTCTCCTCTCGCATGCTATATTTTGATTTCGTCATCATTGTTATAATATTAATAAGAAGCTACATTTCTTTTTACATGCCTTCTTCTTCTTACACAAACGGTTACTTATTCCACAAGAACCTTCACAATTGCTACCAAAAATAAGTATAAGTTTTGTATGAAAAAAAGAATCTTCTGTTTTATATTTATGTGAACAGCTCTTGTCTGTACCCATAAACATCACCATCAGCAAAAAAAACAACAACAACGAAAAAAAAAAATTTCCCGACAAAATGCCACGATGAAAAAGCATGCACCGCACATCAACAACCACTCAGACTCTCGCCTTTTTCATATTTAAGCGGCTGGTGCAGCCACGCATAATGCTATTATTATTATTATTATATATTAATACGACAAATTTAGCAACTTCTCAGCCAATTTCGTCCGTCTATAAAAGAAACTTCAAGTGTGCGAGAAATATACATAAGTTATAAAGATGTGTGTGTGCAGAGTGAAAAGAAGAGTTACAAAATTGCTAAGATTTTTCTCTTTTTCTTCTTGTTCTTCGCCTACTACTATTATGCTTGTATATGAATGAGGTGGCGGGTATAGCCCATCACATTTTTCATACAAGGCATGTGTGTGCCTATTTACTACCCAACAACATGATCTAGTGACTATAACATCAGCACCGCCACCATCACCCCACTCACCATAAAACTGTCTCTCCTCCAACTTGTACCAGTCAAGTCAAAGAAGAAAAGTTGTTTGGTGAGGAGCAAAGAGAAATGTAAACTCTTATATCTCATCGTCGTCGTCGTCATCTATATGAAGGTTGTCTAGCACATTCCATTTTTACATACTATATACATGAGTGCTTAAGCTTAATACTCCTTCTTGTGTCTTCGTCTTCTTCTTCATATGCTGATCGTTGAGAAAACGCAGGGGCCGACTTTGGAGGAAAATTTTGGTAAAATTTTCTTATTCCTCAAAATATTATGAATTTCTCCCCCGAGCCTCATTTCCATTTATAACTGGAACGGGTATTTTAGGAACGCGGCACTATATATTGCGGATATGTATGTATAATATGTATACAGCTTAGCCGTAACTCTTTTTCCTGTTTTTGTGTAGGTGGTGGTGGTGGTGGTGTGGTGAAGATTATACGTGCATATAGGTAGTAGGCATGTATGTATGTATAATAATACGGCACTTATTTCTCTCCTTCAAGTAAGTTATTTGTTGGGACAATTGTTAGCTGCATATATATGTGTTCAGAACTAAACAACGAAGAAAAGAAAGCAGTGTAAGTTTCTTTTTAAAAAAAAATATGCCCCAGCAGCAGTGAAAAACAGTTTTACAAAGGGTAAACACACACATACATTTTTTGTAGTTTTTAGCTGTGAGACTTGAAATGCACAGTCGGAACTTTGTAGTTTGCATTTCAACTACGAAGAAAAAAATGCAAAAATAAGAAGAAAAAAAACTTTTGCTAAGGGGTTTCCGGGAATGCACTTGTACATCACGCTCTGTTTATCTTGAGTAGAGTTTAACAACATGCAAATCTTCCAAGGGAGGGATGCAACGATTTCTTAAAAAGATTGGGAGGAAACGGGACTCAGAAAATAGTTTTTTGTGGAGAATAAAATACCAAAATGCCTATAAAAAATACAGCATTCTGTTGGACCAGCTAAATAAAAACCTGTTATGTACTTTAGCGTATGTTTGTAGGCGTATCATCACAAAACTGCACAATGATCTGAAAAGGAAACTGTGCACTTTCACCACTTGCAATAATAAAATTGGTGAACAATTCATCCTTACTTTTAGTGTGGTGACCTTCTAATTTTCCGTACAACTGAAGTGTACAATAATAAAATGTTATATAAAATTGAATAATCGATTTATATTTTTTGCAAATGAAAAATTATTGTTGATGAAAACCTAGTGTAGCATTATATTGTTTTTAAAACAAATGTATTTTGTAAATCTCTTTGTTTCATTTTTCCACCACTATTCATTAATAATAGTAAGCACAATGGGATTACTACTTTGTAGAGCTGATGAAAAAGAGGGTTCATATATACCTATTCGCACTGTGACGTACACCAAACCGGTGGTGGTGGTAAACTGCTGCGTCTATTCATCGTGTCACTTTTCCTTTCGTATTTTTTTCCACAACTGATGATTACAGGGGAACGTTGCACTCTACTACAAACTTGGTCTACCCTCCTGCTATTCATCTTGAGAGCATTTATTTACTCGCCTTTTCTTTCATTTACTTTTTTTTCTCCTCCTGCTATCATCCTTGTAATAACAAGGATGAACCGCTTTATCTGTCCATCCCTCATTTCTACATAACACACACACACACTACACATCTATATAAATGACATGACCAGAGAGAGGTATGGGACCCAAGTGAAAAGCAAAAAGAAAAACCATAGTCCAGCCGAAGGTTGAGACAACGTTTGTAAAAGAGGTGGAATAGGAAACCGTAAGTAATTTTCTTCTTGAAATCTCCTTCCTCCTCAAAGATCACATCTTATTAGAAGACCGGAAAAGGGAAAAAAGACGACGGTCAAGAAAAAAAATAAGAAAAAGAAAAGTTTGGACATTGGCCATGGCACAAACAATCTTCTCGTATGAGTTTCAGACTTTTTCCGGTACTGGCAGTGGAGAGAAAACGCATTTATTTCTTGGTGCTCCACTACAACAGCGTGTACGTCTTCAATCCGTATGACATTGGGCTGCTGCTGCTGCTGCTCCTGTAATTGTACCGGTTTAAATGAATGTGTGCAGAGAGACACATTCCTTCCACTGACCGCCACCGTCAGCATTCATTGTGATGATGATTATGTAAGGGTGCAGCAGTAGTAGTAGTGGTAGTATAAGAAGCTCGTGAGTGAGTCTACAGCAGTAGCAGCAGCGTTGTCTTTTTGCCCCCACGACCATCAACATCACCAGCGACCACTTATACCACCACACACAACTGTACAACCTTTTTTGAAAGTAAGTAAGTTGGCATGTAGTAAATTGCACAATTCGTTATGTCGAATGCCCTTGGTTTCATGCCGTCACTCTGGATTAAACATCTCAAGACCACTTTTCAGACCTTTATCTTTGCTTTTCATGAGGAGAAAGTACATGTGCGTACCTACCTCTACCCATACCTACTACTGCTCTGTACTCTCTATATACTCATGATGATGGTCAAATAGTTGTAGTAGTAGCAGCAGCAGTAGAATTAGAAAGCCGCAAAGTAAAGAAACGTTAAAACAGAGAGAGGGGGAAACAAGTAAAAACGAAAAAATGAAGGGAATAAACACAGCAGCCAGAAGAGTGAGTCAGGGGGAATCAAAAGACATTTATCACTTGACCCCTTTTCACTATCATCAAGACTTTTGCCTTTTGCTTCGTTGTTGTGTATACAGAGTACTACACGTAGAAAAATAAAACAATATTATGTGACCTAAGCTGAAATACGTAAATTATAGTTCAGCGTAGTTAACGGTACAGTAGCGGTGCGCACAGTTAAAATGAATCTTGTTCTCTTCTCCCTTTTCACATTCATTACAAATCATTATGTTTATGTTCACTTTCTTCAAGGAAACCAGCAGAAATAGTGGAAAGCACTCTGTTCAACAAAGTACTGTGATGTTGGTTTTGAACATTATATAAAACTTTGTTATATGAAAGAATATTTTTTAATTGTTAGCGTGTATATCTAGCCGAACTAGACTTTTTTTTATTACAAACTTTTTAACAACCAATCTAATTTTTATTGGTGTGGAAAAAATATGCAAACACTGGTGCCCTTGTATGCATTCTCGTAAAAAACTCAAAAAAAATATTTTATTAATATAATTTGCCTTTCTGTCTTTTTAACAGTTACTACCCATATTTTTATAACAAGACGGAACTTGATTGTAAGATAATATTTTCTTTTGTGCAACTGTAAGCTGTACACTTTATAACCTCCGATTATACAGTTTCTTTTTCTTTTGTTCTTTCCTTTTTTATTTTATTATTAACATTGTCGTGATTAATATGAAAATCAGATGACGCGCCAAGGTCATAACTAACTACCAATTTGGAAAATATATGGTATACTTTTATGAGCAACCGTCGAAAAGTTTGTTCCAAGAAATCTCGTCATAATAAAAAATATATATAGATAGACAGACATGTAGGCAAACGTTTAAAGGGATGAAATTGAAAAGATCATCTTTAAATGATAAATGTTTCTTTTTTTGTCTTTTCTTGAAAAACCGAACAAAAAGTAGAAAGTAACTTGCTAACTGTACACTTTCTAGATGAACTACACTTCCTTGTGGAGCCAGATTTCTGGCTGATCTAACACACTATCATAAAATCCAGTGAACCAGAAATTATAACACAGAGTCAGCCAAAAAATATGCTCTAATACTTTTGGAACGGTGCTAGTACTACTACTACTACAACTACTGATGTTAACGCCGCAACCGATCATATATAAATATATGCAGCTTCACATTTCTGTTCACAACGCCGTGCTTCCTAAAGTGCACTCATCTATATTTTTTTATGAATCTTATACATGCCTTTTGATATGTTTACATTGTAAAAAATGGCTCTCTCTCTCTCTGTAGATCCTTCTTCGTTATTACTGAATATTATTTTCTTTTTTGAAAACTTTTTTTCTTTTCGTCCGTCCATGATTTTCTTGCAATTTAGAAATGCCATGTGCACTTGTGTAATGTTTATCCGTATAAATATGCTACTTGTTAAAAAAAGTGCAATATTATATTATCTATAGATTATATATGAGAAAGGCGCATTTTATTTAGTGTCATTAAAATACAAGTGTTTACCTCAACGGAATAAAATGTATATTATGTATACATACATACATATACACAAACGTTTCTTCTCACTCTCACACACTCAAACATTGACTTTTTCATCCGATTTCTTCTTCTTCTTCCCTCTGCTTGTACAAACTCTCCTCCTCTAATATTATACAAATTCCAACAAAGGGAGCAAGTGGTCCGGAATGGAATACCTTTAGTCAATGCTCATATGTTCAAAATGCAGCCTTTCACGCTTGTCTGCCCTTTTTTCTGGTTGTTGCGTAGCCAGCTTGATGGTGGTAGGTAGTAGTAGTAGTAGTAGTTGTATGAGTCGGCGGTGAAACAGATTTTTTTTGTACATGTATGCATGCATGTGTGTGTGTACAGACCGACCAATATGTAATATTATCAAGTTGACTAGCTACGGTTATTGTATCTCTTACTGATTGAATGATGCGACTGCAGAGGACAAATGACGCATGAGAAAGTGAGCAATATTCAATGGAAAAAAACGAATATTTGTTTGAGAGTTCAAAATCCACGGAAATGTACGGAAGAAGAAACGCACAATCCAATCTTATAAGAGAACACTTGATCTGCTTCTATAACAAGTAATATTAGTGAAAGTTATAGTATATAGTATGTATTACTACTTCCAGCACTTGGTATGTGTATATAGACGTGTACATTATGGAGGGATAGAAATGTGTCAAATTTATGAACTCATATTATTCTTTTCCTCTCCAAATTCCAACTAACCAGCTTAATAGAGAAAACATAGTGTTCAAAAAGAAAATTCGGATTTTCAATAGTGAAAGCAGAATTCATTTTTTTACATATATACATATACTTATGGTGTGCGTGTATATTGTAGGTGTATTAGATACATATCATTCAAAAGTTCTTCTTCTTCTGTTGATTGTGCTGCTGCTGCTGCCGAGTCTCCTCTCACTTTCTTAACAAAAGATATTAAGCAGCAGTGTGAAAAGTATTTTTTTCTTCATGAAATGAAGAGGGCAAAGAGAAGTTTTTACTTGTTCTTCTTGTCGTACTACGCAGCAGTCGTAGTAGCGTTATACTAAAAAGACATTCATTCCTCCTCCATATTGGGAAAATTGGCCGACGAGTTGTTCACTTCAACTTTTGTTGTTACAGTGAATCTCCACTGGACTGGCTGCTCTGAGAGGGTTGCCCAGCTTGCAAAAGGAATATTTCAATCGTAAATATCACGCTGGTTATGGATGCAAAAAGACTTCTGGATACGAAAAAGATTCCTCCAACATTAACTCCTACTCGTTGTGCTGCCAATTTTCTTTCCAGGCGTTCCAACTGCCAGCAAAAAAGAGAAAAGCGAGAGAGAGAGAGAGAGAAAGAAAAAGAGAAAAGTATTGAAGTAGTAGAGAAAGTTTAACAAGAATATTATACCTACGTGCATGCATACATACATACGTATACCAATTCCATATTCTACAACTTTGCTTTAATGCTTGTGAAATTTAATATTGAGAATGCAATGTGGTGTGTGTGTGCATAAGATATTATGTATGTATTTTGTAGTAAATGTCAAGTCAAGATTATCTTTCGTCCATTACAGAAATGGAATACGTTGATGATGAACACTTTCCAGCGACGACTAAAATTTGATGTGCATTTTCATGAATTTCTGATGCATAGTACGTCACCAATCCTGTTCGGAGAATCAGCAGAGATGAAGTCATCGATGCATACATTGTCATTCCATGTCCACCCTCAATTCCTTTCGAGCTGATCCATTGGGACAACTATAAAAAAATGCGAACATGAAACAAAATGAAGATTTCAATAAGATGAAGGTCTTTTTCTACTTGTCGGGTTGAAATTATATGTATAGCAACAGCAGTGGTAGTAAGCAGTTTTTTTCCTGTAATGATAATCTCTACTGAAGCGTGTGATATTATGCACTTTACTCCATATCCCATCCCCCTCGAGCGCTTACATGCATTGCCATCAGAATAACGTTGAGAATGTACGAGAGTAATAAGGGTGGTGATAGAAACTCGTTAAATTTTTTCAATAGCCCGCATAACTGCTCAAATTCACATCGAATGTTTTCCCAAACGCCAGGAAGTTTCTCTTCCGAGGTATCTCCAACAACCACATCGGCATTGTTGACCAATGACTGAAAGTGGGAAGATAGGGTTCGAAACAGAATCACAATCAGAGCATCCGCAAAATTCCACGAGTACGCAACAACCGCTTGTCGGAATAGTTTTGCCAGCACAATGAAAATGCTTCCACTGTACACATCCACTTTCAGTGCTTCGTGTAGTCGGGCAGATAAGGATTTGTTTTTTTCTGTAAAGTATATACACACATACACTCATACAAGTACAATAATAATCATGCTCATAATAGCATGGCATGACAAACATAAATTTTTAGTTGTTGATTGACATGATGAATAATACATCTACGTATTATTATTTTTTTTTGAAAAGGGGAAGCATGTGGTGTACACACCAAATTTGTATTTGATTGGCTCGTACGGTCCAATTTCCTTCATGTTTGTATTGACTATCGTGTAAATATACATGGTGTTCTCGACAACAGCGTGCATCATGATCACAAAGGACACCATTATTGCAAAATGTGGCAATTTAATGTCTGCTCTGCTGAATTTTAAATTTTGAGTCGTGCTGTCCAAATCCGCAAGCAAGCGCTTGAAATGTCGACACCGAACGAGAAAGTAGACATAGCTGAAATCATCCCGCGCGCCAGTGATTTTGTTTCGATTAAAGAGATATAGAAAAAAGTAAGTACAAGTTTTTTGGCTTTTTTTGTTCGAGTGAATAGAATAGTGGTAGTGGCCTCTAATTTTACATGAGATTTTGGATAAAAAGTAATTTATTGGAATTACTTGGTCACAGTCACAACTGCATGAAATGTAGCACAAAGCGTTCGTAGCGTTTGGAGAACGTCCGCCTCTTCCCAAAGACTCGTTCGAAAATGTACCCCTTGAATAAATCCTGCAATGGTAAGTGACGTCAAGGCAAAACTCCAGAAAATTGGAAAGGAAAGCCACCTTGACAGTAAAAATAACAATAAAAGAATCATAATATTTTAACTTTAATAGAATTTCACGTAAGTAGGCACAAAGTAACCTTGTGTGTGAGAGAGAAAGTGTGTGTGTGTGTGTGTGTGAGAAGCTAGGTAGTTTTCAATGCTTTTACCGGAAGCTCAACTCGGAAGATCCATCCTGTCTCCTGTGAACTACCAAGGGAAGTAATCCAAGTATTTGACAGATTCTTAATGGAAATATAAGAGTTGTAACAATGCTTCCAGTCATTTTATTAGCTGTCTCAACCGTACTCAGCATAGCTTTTTTAAAAAAAAAAGAAAGAAAGAAGCAATGTAAAACTGAAGGAAAGAAGAACTTGAGGTTCACTTTACAAAACGATTGAGGCAAAGGCACCACCACTGCTCACTGCAATATTACCATTTCCAATGATCCACTTTTATTTTATTGTAAAAACGTACGTCGGAGAGAAACACGTTTACCTGCATACTTCTGGCAAAGGCACCACCACCACCACTGCTCACTGCAATATTACCATTTCCAATGATCCACTTTTATTTTATTGTAAAAACGTACGTCGGAGAGAAACACGTTTACCTGCATACTTCTTTTATCCTAGCTGATTTGTATTTCTACATGATGATTTACAAATAGTACATTATCTGTTAAACTTTCTCCAACAATTGAACTTCATCCTGTAGCTGCTCAGGTTTCGTCCACGTTAGGTTACTAAAAAATCTATTTTATATTTTGTTTTCTTTATCAAATAGTTTCTTGCGCAATCTCGCAAATTTATTGTGAGTAGTATATAGACGTACATATATATATATATGGCCATGAGAGTAGAGAAAGTAGGTCAGTAATCATTTTAAGTGCAGGCTTGTGTACTTTATTTACCTATAAAATAACAGGAATTCATAAATTAAAGAAATTACACTGTGTATCATTCTACGTTTCTCTAACATGCATGATGATTATATTATACGCATGTAATATCATCCTATCGTAGTAATACAATAATTATTAAATGCATTCTACTTTCCTTTCTATTGGGAGTGGGAGCGAGTGAGGATTGAGGATATTTTATTACAATCATGACAATCTACTGCTGTGCGTACACACTTAAAATATTCAAATACATCGCATTCATAAACTTATAACACGGGCAATTGCTGCTGGTATATAGAAAGCACCAAACCTGATATTTTTTCATACATCTCATTAAATTCAAATGGCGGTAAAATGCCAGTCAGTTAATATAAGTTTCAATTACTTTAAAATGTCAACACGTGCTGCTACTTACTACGACTATACTGCATGCTTACCTTTTAGTTTATCAGAACAGCTATAAGAAATGATATTTCGTTCATAAACAAGCAACGTGACGAAAGTAATATGGTGACTCATTGCAATAGAGCGGGATGCTCCAATAATAAAAATATATTCATGGCCAGCAATTGCCCTAATAATAATAATAATTTTTAATTGTCATTCTTTTCATTTTCTTTTGGCATTTTCCCTGCAAGTCTTCAGACAAGCAACTTATTTAACTATGTCTGCTACTGTATACCTACCTACCAACTACCAACCAACCAACCAACTACTATCCAGATTCTTGCTTACTGTTGTCCTACGCATATTGAACTTTGGAATGAGAGTCAATAAGACATTGGGGTCCATCCGCTACGCCCCATATATAAAAGTATACTGTTATTATTATTACCTCCAGCCTGGTTAAAACCAGCTCTAGAGCAGTAATGGAAAGCTGTTTTCTTTCTTCTTAACTTTACTTAACTTGGTATTTCATAAGACAAAAGTGCTCGCTCACCTTACCCTGTGATTATGATGAACATCAGAATTGAAAATAAAGTAAA
>JAHZMT010002115.1:0-15877 GCA_027743785.1 Sinhomidia bicolor | reverse complement strand
GTTTTGTTTTGTTAAACCGTGCCATATTTCTATTCTTGTTAGGAGGACGCGTACGTATTTTCGTTTGTTCGTGGTTGGTATGCTGTAACGTTATGTGGGGTAAATTTTAAATTTACGGAAACTTACTCTTTTTTTTGTAATACAATTTGTGACCCGCTGTGGTGTTAAAGTACGTAATAATTAGACAGTTTCTTAGATTGGGGAGTTTTTAAGTGCTCATAATGCGAAATATAGTTGAAAATGTCAGTTACTTTATTTGTCATTTGAATTGAGCAACGAGTACATAATTGACATTATTTTATTGACATTCTGTTAATTTTCAATTCATTAACCGAACGTAGTTCTAAAATCGTTTGAACGTATTCAACTGGTGGAGGGATTTGTGACGAAGTAATTTTTTATTTACCTTTTTGATGTATCTATAAATAGGTATGAGCGGTTAATATGCTACTGATGATTCTCATTATAGCGGTTAATCGTAAAGTAAATTATGACCCGTTAAAATATTACATTCTAGTGATAAGCAGTAAGCGTTTTCTAAAATTAATTAACCTTTTTCGTCCATCTGTAAATTAGGATATGGATTAAACGTAATGTTAATTTTCATTGTTAATGTTAAATTAAATTATTAATTAAACTGATGATGCACATTATTTGCGGTTTAATGTAAAACTTTAAGTGTTACGAATTATTAGCTTACTTGTAATATTAAAATTAAACAATTTTACCAGCTATTGAATATTCCAGTGTAAGCATTATTTTTGAAAATTCCAAATAAACGAACGTTTATTAAAATGTAAATGTCGATTAACAAATGAAGTTGAACGCAAATATAAAGAATATTTTTGATTGTGTTGCCATTGTTACAATCCATAGTTAAGGTGATGAAGGGATTATCGGTGGTGACATTACCATGGTAACTCTTCACTCTAGTTTTGATATGGCGAGTCAAAATTGATTTCGTAGTTCCGGTTTTATGGGCGCATTTTTCGGCCGATTTTCATGAAAAAGGTTGCATTCGATCCACAATTAAATGGTTAATGGTCTTTTTTCTCATTTTTTTGAAATTCCTTTTCAAACGAAAGTTATAGGCAAAAAACTGCCAAAATTGAGTTCCATTTCAGTCCAAGTTAAGTGGTGTGGATATTAAAGAACAAATAAATATTTCAAGAAGCAACGGCAATAAATTGTAGGAATAACTGCGGGGTGAAGTGCGACTGCGTTTGCTTGCATTTTACTCCAGAAGCCAAACTTGCTTTGCAGTAACAACGTGCCCAAAATACTAAAAAAAATTTGCTCGAACGCAACCCTCCCAAATTGCTGTAATAATAAAGATTCACCAACTAGTTTGTTATAAAAAAATGTTAAAGGCCCCACTGCAAGAAAAACGTACTTTAAAACAATATATTAGACAGAAATCGTTAAAGTCATCGCGAGAACAAGTGGTTGTGTTGCACACGAAACTTCTCATAAATTAAGCGCTCGAGTTGCTAACGCTGAAAAATGAGAAGACCTCATTTAAAAAGCTTCGGCATCTTCGCAGAGAAGAGCAACCTAATTAATTATGCTAATAATACGAGTTGAGTTGGTAAACAGGATCGGCTGTTATTTTGGCAGTTCTAGATGATGCGTTGTTGCGAAATGCTCATTTGCATACTCTTTGCTCAAAGTTAAGTTCAATGATGTTCGGATTTTTTTTCTTCAATCATAACAGCTAATTCGTGTTAACGGGATCGTCCCAGATTGAGATACTTTTATGAGTTGAAGCGTTGAGAGAAGTAAGTACTGCTCTTGCAAACAAAATCGGTTACAAAGAATTTGCGCATTACGTAAATAATCTCATGAAAATGAGCAGAAGAAATGTGACAGACTAAACAACACTGTACTTAAGCGTTGAGAGAAGTAAGTACTCTTGCAAACAAAATCGGTTACAAAGAATTTGCGCATTACGTAAATAATCTCATGAAAATGAGCAGAAGAAATGTGACAGACTAAACAACACTGTACTCCAGTACAGTAATTAAGATGTCGCGACTTTATAAAAAATTAATTACTGAGGCACGCTGCACTACTGCACATTAAATTGAAAACATAAGTGATTGCAAGGAGGACATTTCAGCCCGTAAATCAGTTTAGAGCGGCGTAACGCATCGCACACAGGAGGATTGTTTTTTTAAGCAGCCAGTTACGTGGCGTTTATAATTTACGATTTGCATATAAATTGCGCGTCTGTGTTTTCAGAGTCGTCACGCTGTTTTGATATCATGACAAGGTGCTTTACTCGGCTGTTGACGGGTTTATGCTACATACGGCTTTGATGATGAACGGTTAAGTTTTTTTGTAGCATTTTTTGTCACTGGGGATTGTTTTCTTAATTAATTAACGGCTAATCGAGTTGGCGAAATTAAAAGCGTTGTGAAGTAAAATAATTCAGAAAAATGAAGATTGGGAGAATGTGTAAAGAGTTCCGAGAACAAGTTTAAAAAAAGTGTTAAGAAATGCGAAAAACAGGTAAGCGGTTGTACGTACAAATGCAAATTCGCGATAGACAGGTAATCGTTATTTTGCGTAAAGATTAGATTAAAAAAAGGTTTGTCATTTTGTCAAGATTGCTTATCCCCGTTGTGCTGTTGTGAAGTAGGTACTTTTCAAGACTACACGCTAACGGCTTTTTATTCGAACGACATTAATTTTTACCTGGACACGTCATTTGTTAGTTCTCGCATTTTTTCACTCGTACTTCCACGTCAGTCAGAATACTCGTTCCTTTACCGTGTTCATTTGATTGACAGGTTGGGTAGTTGGGTCCTTAAGGAAATTCGCTGGGAGCAACATATTGATTCGTAGGAATACGTACGTAATTAAAAGCTTCTTCCTTTATACCTTCTGTAGGAAAACGAACTGGTCGTATTTCAGGATCNATACGTACGTAATTAAAAGCTTCTTCCTTTATACCTTCTGTAGGAAAACGAACTGGTCGTATTTCAGGATCGTATCGTCACATTAAAATTTATTAGACAGGTAAGTTTAGCTTTCGGACATGTTGCTCACCTTTTTTTTCTTGTTGTTTTTCGTTCAAGTTTTATTACGTTTTTGGGAACTGGAAATAGCAGACCCTACTCACTGCTTGAGCATCTTCGCGTTATCGTTAAGATAGCGCAACTACACGAAATCCCAATATTCATTAAAAATAACAACGCTGCATAGATCGACCGACATACATGCTACTTGCCTTATCGTTATTGCGGTCCATTAATCAAGTTTATTTGTCCACGTCAACGTAGACGCGATTTCCATAAAGTGTTGGATTTAAATGTACACGCCAATATCGATCGACATACATGCTACTTGCCTTATCGTTATTGCGGTCCATTAATCAAGTTTATTTGTCCACGTCAACGTAGACGCGATTTCCATAAAGTGTTGGATTTAAATGTACACGCCAATTAATAGTCCCAAATAAATGCTGATCTTGTCGACAAAACGTATGCACACGCGATTGGGTATGTATTCCAAACGGCTAAATGAAAATCGAAATTGCACTTGACATCTTGTGACACTGTCGTTGCTGCATCATCATCGCTACAATGCTAATTGTTCCGTTTGACAAAAATGATCGTTGTAGCGATTAGTTAGGATACGAGTATAGAGAAGAGAAGGGCACATAATATGCTGGCAAACATTTTTGGATGCAAAGCTTATTTTTTTTTTATTTCTTCGTCAAATACGTTTGTGGAAGGAATGATGGCTGAGTGTACGTACACACCCTAACGTAACCAAATAGCGAATGTCAGGTACCATTTTTATATACTCTCAAGCAGTAACGATTTTATTTTTATTAGATCAGGGTTATAGTCACGAATAAAGCTGCCGTTCAAGTTGTAAAAATCAGAGTGGCATATGCTCGAGCGAATTTGAATTGAGACGTTTTGAATTGAGTCTAAATTTGTATAATAAACCAAGCAAGCCCGCCTCCGCAAACATAATCAGTCCCTTCGTATAACTTTCAAAAATAACACAGTAAATCACCGTTACGTAAAGAGCCTGCCCATTTCTAGAATGAAAATCGATAAAGAACTGAATGAAAGTGATGATGATTGAAATTGGAGTGGTGGTGGTGGTGGAAAAAAAGGAGTGGAAATATTTGGCGGGTGCGCTGCTGATGAGTAGTTTTTAAAGGAAACTGTGTTGATTGGTAATTATTGGCATTTTTTCTTGCAGTGTGAATTAGCGCACCTTTAAAAAACATTTTTTTTTGATGAAAATGTAGACGTAACGAACTGGTGTACTTGTCTGATTGAAATTGATGGTGTTTTCAATTGGAGCTACTTTGCGCATTTATATGCTAATTTTGAAAGTTAAGTACCGTGATTGTTTCCACTTTTGTTAAATTTTGTGGGTGTTTGGCGATAATGTATAATGATGATGCGTGTTTTTAATACGCGTGAAAACATAAAGCGCTAAAAAATCAAGTTTGTCAACGCACTTTTCTGTCATTCCACGTCATACGCTGCTTTGTCGTCTTCAAAACGTAAAATTACATAATAACAGCAAAAAAATGCTTCGACCACTTTAAAAAGAAGAAAAATGGGCGAAAAATTACTGCGATCAAATATCTTCATAATTCTTCTCTCTCTCTTGAACGAGGCGCTACTGTGTTCTAGGCTCTGCATCTAATAATTCGTGCGATTGAATGTTAATGATGATGGGTACTTTGTGTGCTGACGGACAAACATTTTATTAAAAGGATAAGATGAAGGGGTCCCTAACACTTGTTCTTATACACAACATGACCATCACTGCGCCACAATGACGGTTAGTGATAATAATCATGCTTATATACGGACGGGCGAGATGTTCTATTAAAAAAAATAGTTGTCACTTTTTTTCAGTACGTATGAATCTAAAAAGTCGTTTAAAAAGGATCGTGGTCGTGGACTAACCTGATCAGTTTGTTGGACGTTTGTGTGGGGTAACTTTGTTTGCTGTTTTTTTTCTTGTGGCCTATATATTTTCGAGAGTGAGTGTTGCAATTTTTTTTTCATCGTTTTTCTGTGTGCAAGTGCGTTAGTTAACTGGTTTTTTTTCAAACAACGAGCGATCATGAAGTACACCGCTGTGGTGAGTATACTATATTTTTTTGAAATTATTATTTTCGGGAAAATTTGATAGCAAAGTTGGGTTTGTGTGTGTGGTGTAGATATTCACAGTCCTTGGACTGGCGTCCGTTGCGTTCGCTGGAGTGGGAGTGTTGAGTCCCGCAGAGGAACAAGACGTGCTCGCGTTGTGGGCTAAAGTGTGCGCCGATCTTCGGTCCGAAGGCGCTCAGATCGGAGACGCCAAAGTGTACTGCAAGAACGCTCCAGATGTTGTTAGCGAGATCGTTAACCATCAGGTTACCGTTCCTGGAACCGCTCTCGGTGACCAAGTCGTGTTTATCCGGTATGTTTTTTGCTGGTCAACTTAACAAGTCGTCACGATCATTTACGGATAATTCGAATAATTTTAATATTGAAATTGAATAGACCACCCCCAGTTGTGTACAAGCATAATGTGCAAATCCAAGGAGGCGGAGGTAGCGCCCAAAAGACCAAGATTTACGTGCTTCCACAGAAGAGTCAGCACGAAATCAGCAGCCAGTACAATCCTGGACCAACTGTTACTCAGAAGCCTACCGTTTATTTCTTGAAGGGCGATGGAGACAGTGGAGTTGGATACAGGTTTGTGGGAACTTTTTCTCTTTTTTTAACATGAGTTTCGTGTGGGTGTGGTTTTGCAACTTTTTCTTGATTTGTAAACATTTCCAGATACGGTAATGTCCCAGCAGGAGCAGCAGGATACGCGTAAATGACAACACGATGGTGAGCTGTTTAATGAGCTGTATAGATGTGCGAGTGGCGCATCTGCAATGCAAATATTGTGCTAAATTTTATGTAACCGTTATGCGTTAACGAATTTCCGCGTATATATTTAAGTATTATGTAGCCAGTAGTGTGCGTATTTTTTTAATTACATTTATTTTTTAATAAAAAACGGTTGGAAAAATATGTTTGCTTGCGCATTATTTCGAAACGCATTTGAACTTAGTAGATTGGGAGCAGAGCGTATATACAGCGTATACATATCGCGTTGCGTACATAATAGTCCAGTTGTAAATTCTGGACGCATAAAAAAGCCCATATAAAACTCGACGTGATATTATCATCAAGGAAATTTAATTACGTATAAAAATCAATTTAAAAGTTTGGGCATTAAGCTGAGCATTTCGTAATAAAATCATGTGTACAGACAATTCAATCTGACCAAAATAACTAATCTACTAAATCACTCAAAGTCTTTGTGCTGCAATCGTAATGCATCTGCTTAACATAAATTATATAGTGAGCACAATAATATGCAACCGCCTACGAACCGCCGTTATACTCGCTGATCATCTTCTTTAATGCATCTGCTTAACATAAATTATACAGTGAGCACAATAATATGCAACCGCCTACGAACCGCCGTTATACTCGCTGATCATCTTCTTATTCAATGCAAGCGAAATGGCCACAGGTCGCGAAATAATTTTTTTGTTTGTGCTGAAATGAAATAATAATAAAAATTGGATCAACACACGAAATAATAATAATAACCGTACATGCAGTCCAATTACTCGTTCGCAGACCAATTAGAGATTGGTAATGTGACCACGAAAGTTAAGGGAGATGGAAAAAAAAACTCACTTGACTTGAATAGGTGAGTGGTAGTGGGATGCCACACAGACACACGAGACGGTTTGTATCGTAATGATATTACTTTTTGATAGGACGAGAAGGACGTCAATGTCACCAAATAAAAAAAGTGGAATTATTCATTTGGGAGTCGATAATATGCTGGCTCTCTGATTTTTTTTCTCTCTTTGCATGCTTGTTGTTGCTGTATCAAGGTTTAATGCTCCTCCTTTTGCTGCACACATTGCTCTTTCTTCTTCATGATTAATGTAATTTTAGTTAAATTAACGGGGAGTGATATGCGTGATGAAAAAAATTGATTAAACATAAATGAAGAAAATTACTTGCTTTTTAGCGTGAGTAGTCAGTCGGGATACAAATTAGAATTGTTAATTATCTGCCAAGTTTTAAGAATCGAAATGCATTTTTATTTTTTTGCTATATTTTCAGTATGGATAGGCAACTAATAGGTTATATTTGTTTTTTTTGTCGTTTTCATAACGAGATAACGATCAGATTTTTATCAACTCGCTTGACCAAGAGAAGTGGTGTTTTTTTTCTTGTAAAGGTCAGCCAGAACAGAAGTCGTATTTGACTCAAGTGCATTTGTAGTACTTAATTGCGTGTTTTTTTGTTGGTTTTTGTCATTAAATTGACTTTTGAGTTGTGTTGTGTTCTGTCATTGTTCTGATGTTGGAATTGATGTTTGGCACTTCACACTTACTTAATATTATTCTGACTGATGTTGCTTTTTCTCTGACTTCTTTACGTAGCGGTTGGGTTGAGTCAAAGAGTTTCCATTGCTAAAAAACTCTTTCCGTCGAGTTTTGAGTAGAATTCCGTTATTGATCAGATAAACGGACAAACCAAGTCAATATGAGGACTCCCAGTAACACACGTTTTCATTTCAGCAAACAAACAATTTGAGCGTAAAAATCGTTAAATTTAGTGAGGAAGAAGGCGAGACGGAATGCATGTGGAAAAGATTTAAGCTGACATGTGTCACTTCCCAGTTTGATGCCAAAAGCGTGCTGCTCATCATTTCAGATGCGTGCACAAATTTGCAGTCTCTTGGCTATTATGTCAGGAGTCAGGGGGTTCACATTTTCTCACCATTTGCGTGGGCTCGTTTTTTGTTCGGTTGGGGTGAAGTGGCGCTGCTATAACTTGTATGAGGTGTTTTGTAAATTTTTCACTAACCTGCAAGCAACATCACACACAACAATAAGTACTCAAAAATGACTAAACAGACAAACAGGTTGATCTAAACAAACCGACTAGAAACAGCAAAAAAAACAATTGATATGAAGCGTAAGCAGTTGGTGACGACGCGTGTGGAGCAGAGATTATACACGAAAACAAACGTTAAAAAAATTCGTGATCGGTTGCTTTTGTTAATCGCTGTAATTACGTTGAATTGATAGGTAGTTTGGTTTATTGATTGGGGTTGCGTGGGCTCGTTTTTTGTTCGGTTGGGGTGAAGTGGCGCTGCTATAACTTGTATGAGGTGTTTTGTAAATTTTTCACTAACCTGCAAGCAACATCACAACAATAAGTACTCAAAAATGACCAAACAGACAAACAGGTTAATCTAAACAAACCGACTAGACACAGTTAAAAAAAACAATTGACATGAAGCGTAAGCAAGCGTACGCGTGTGGAGCAGAGATTATACACGAAAACAAACGTTAAAAAAATTCGTGATCGGTTGCTTTTGTTAATCGCTGTAATTACGTTGAATTGATAGGTAGTTTGGTTTATTGATTGGGGACTGATACGTAATTACGGGGTTTTGCTACCTGATGATAAGTATAATTTCCTACCTATTTTTTTGGGTGAATTTTTTTTTTCGTGAGGTTATGATTTGCAGGCTATTTTGAGGGGGAGTTGATGCTAACAAGTTTTATTGGTTAATTATGCGGCTTAATGGGCTCTTTTATTTCAGCTGAGCAGTGTTGCTGGAGTTTGGTTTCGGTCGAGTGTTAGAAAATTAGGCTCTTTAGGGTTTGAATGCAATTTAAAGTTTTTTATTGAAAGATGTGTAATTGCTCATGATTTTTTTTTACAATTTGCCAATTTCAAATTTTTTATTGTTACCAGTTTTTTGCAGACCCTTGCAAATCGCTACATTTTAATAATACTACATATTCATACTTCAATTTTGTGTGCAGAATAATGAAATTTTTGATTGCCTACTCATTTTGCATTGTAAAATGTTGCCCAATTTATAATTCAGCGTAAGAGGGAGCCGGTTTATTATGACAAGTTTGCAATTCAATTTGCAGCACAATTGCGGTGTTTTGTTAAATGTGCAGATTTGCATGCTGCTGAGGACAGTGATTTGTAGATTAAGTTTCAGGAAATGGAATCGAGTTATATACACGAGAAGATGCGCTAGTATGATTTTTCTTTTCTGTAAGTACTCGGGGGTGTGAGGCTTTTAGGATTTGTTGTTACACATTTTTATGATCAGGTTGATTTGTTTATGCAAACTCTCTTTGACCAAGTCGATCCGCATGTAAATCATCCAACTCTCGCAAATCATATCATTGCTATTTCATCATAATCACGTATCGGAAATTACGATCAAATGATCCAACAAATTTCATGATGCGCCTTCACCTGCAGTAATAACGCACCAAGGGAAAAAAATTGCAACCTGCTGCAGTTTCGCTGCACTGCCCCGTTTCGCTGCACGCACACACATGCGATGAACGTATATACGATTTTGGAAAGTTGGAGCGCCGACGGGTACGACAGTTTAAACGGTTCTGCGTATGTGTGACAGCGAATTAAGAAAGAGAGGTCACACGAAAAAAAAAGAAAAAGCTTTCAAAGGAGCACCCATATTTGGCGGGGTGGTGGATCTTGAGATGCATTCATTACTTTGCAGGAGTGTCGCTTCTGGCCCGTTATTACGATAATGGGATATCTTTCTTTCTAAATGCGTTTTTTTTCTTGGGGATTGTGGCTTTTGATTAGGATTTGAGTGATGGGGGTTTAGTGCTACTGCTGTTGGGTTACTCGCTTGTTTACTCGCTGTTTAAATATTGATGAAGGGCTTAATAAATGGGGTTCTTACGTGATGAGTTGTTCTGCAAATATATATTGCGTTTTCTTCTCTTGCGTAATCGAGTGATGAATAATTACTTGTTAATGCTCGTTGAACTCTGTTGAGCGTGGTGCAAGGGGTATTTTGCATATCTCTATTTTTGGTGTTCGCTCTTTGGTGTAGATTTACTGCTCTATGGGTGAAACCGATAATTCGTATATTTAAAAATAATAATTTTCTAAACTAACCTACTTGTCCGCAAGTAAATTAAGCAGGGCGAGAAGTACAGTAGCGCTCTGGTCTTTAGTTATCAAAACTAACAAATTCGTGAGGATCGTCATCTCAAGCCCACCTGTACACTTGATTATTTATTTTTTTGGGGAGAAACTGATCAGGAAACATGATGATGAGTGGGCTAGTGCTGGTAAGTTTATTTTGTTTTGAGGGGTAGCGAAACTCAACACAGGTCATTGTCGCCGTCTGCTGCTCCACAATGGGCAGGATAGCGCACGCAAGTGAAATCGAGAGTGGACCGCCAGCTCCACCTGTGGGCAGGCGTGAGATTAATGATCGTGACACTTGGATTGCTGACCGGAAACTTGCTGAGAGGATTTTAGAAACGCTTTGCGGGAGTGGGGCTCGCTACCTGGAGTCTGATCGGGAGTTTCTGGCTAGTTTGTGTAAACATAACGGAGTGTCACCACCGCCAAATAACATTCGTTCTGAACGGAGTCATGATTCACCACCACAGGAGCAACGGCACATAATTTTCGTTGAAGTTCCAGTGATAGAGAAGCCGAGGGCGCCTGAGACAACCGTGTACGTGCTCCCACCCGAGGAGAGTCACGTGTACAGGGTGTTCGACATGAGGAGTGGACGCAAACCTACTGTTCAGTTTCTGAGCTCGGGGTAACGCGAGACTGCGAATTAGAATTGAGTGCTAATTGATAGTGCGGTTGAACTTGTATCACCCCCCAGCAGTGTTTATTGATACTTTGTGGCGTTGTAAATTAGATATTTATGATTGATTGGATTAGCGGAATGAATGAAATATGGGCTCTTGTCGTTGTTGATTTAAAATTCTTTATACTTATTTATTAAACGTCAATCGTGTAAACCGGTTGTTTTCGCTCAGTTGCGATATACTTTTTTTTGCGCTCGTTTTCTCGTCGTTGCGTAATGGGGGACGTGAAATATTCTGATTGTTATGTTATGCGTGGCGGCATCAGCGTGCTCATGATTGTTTTGGTGAATAGTTTGGGATTGTAAATTTGTTTTAATGTTCTGTTCTATCGTTTTTAATGCTACTTATTACAATGTACGATTCTTTCAGCAATTTCAAGTCACTTAATAGTTCGGGTGAGCGATTTATTGAGAGTCATGCAGAAAATTGGTGGTGGTGGGATTGTTTGTTTTGAGTTGTTGTCTGTTGTGTCCAATTTTTATTGTATCGAATGCTGAGTCGAATGGCAAATTATGATTGAGCGAGTTTACGGTAAAAATATTAGTTTATTAGAATATGAAATGAGGAAGTATTTGTACTGGGCGAGTCTCCCATTTTTTTTATTCTATTTTTGTCGTTTGAGTTATGCTCGTTTTGAGTCAGTTTCGTTTGAATATGTTTGAAAAATGAATCGCATCGTTTTATTAAATTGCGCTTATTAAACAATAATGTTGTCACATTTCTCGCATTTTTTATCGTGTACTTCACAAATTCTTCTGCAATTCACGTCTTACTTTTTGGCTTGAGCATAGCTTTGCATAATCTTTGTTCGTTTAATTTACGAATCTTGTATGCATTTTTGCGATAGTGTCAGCGATAAATTTGCTAACGCGAAAGCGGCTTATCTTTGCAGTGTCTATCTGCAGTGTGTGTACAGTTGCTGTCACATGATGTCACGGGTGTGCGCGCGAGCGTAGAAATACGTATTTACGCCTGCAGCTTATTTATTTTTTGAAGGTTTTTAATAAACACTCATCTGCATTATTTTTTTAACGTCATTTTAAAAAATTGCAATGTGTAATTTTACAATTTACTCGTTCGGACTTGATTACTAGCCGATGCGTGTGTTAAATTTTTTATGATTAGGTTAATATGATAGACAAAATGACCAGAGGAAAAAATGACTTTTTTTGACCATCATTCTAACGATCCATCTTTGCATCCAAACAAACGTAAGACAATCGTCATCATCATCATCATCACCCCGACAGAAAAACCCGACCTTCAATAGGCAAACAAAAGCCAATAAAAAAATCACCTTTCAAAAAAAACACGAAAATTACGCGAACGTGTGTAAATTAAATCCATTATCCAATATTATAAGTTATTGCAGCAAACTCATTAGAGAGGGAAAATACCACCACCATCAACATCATCACACACAAGGTTCACAATCATGCAAATATAATGCAATAAAAATGGGAGAATACACTTGACTTTTTTTTCGTATTCTTCTTCATCTGCGCAGGTTTTATGTAAAGCCACTTAAAGTATCCCTTTTAACACGTAGAGGCTTCTTTTATGCGGTTGCGTAATAAGGACTTGTAATGGGCTGACCCTTAGAGTGTGCTAAGCAGACGCGAGCTTTACGTGGATTTTTTTTATTTTATTTATTTTATTTATTTTTGGTGGTGGCGATGGATGATTATGGTACTTTGGGGTTTTAGCATGCACGTTTAAATCCGTTCTGGTCTCTTGATGATGATGATGAGATGCGTACATAACGATCATCAAAGTCATTTATGTGAATTGTCAATTTATTTATTTTTTCTTGAAAACTTTGATTGTTGATTCAGCACGGTAGTTCTTTTATTCGGGGGAATGAGACCGTGGCTTCTTCGTTATTGAAGCCAGAGTTTTATTTTTTGGGCAGATGCAAATTTACGTATACGAGCGGAAACAATAGCGAGGTGGTGGCTACTACGTACAAGAAAAATAAATACTTTTGCAAATTCACTTTCACGTTATTCGTCTTCACCTGTCGGCCCTCCAATACGCACTCATCATTACGCGGATGTGTGAGTTCAAAAAAATTACAGGTCTCCGTGTAATTAACATTTCTTGATTATCTTTTAATAATGTTGTGTACGCAAGCGATCACTTGTGACCGTATATGTGTTGTGTGGGGAGGGAGAATTACTTCATCTCGCCATTTTGACAACGCATTTGTTTTGAACGTGTACGGCCTGTAATAATATTTTGTTTTGAACACTTTTGTCGAGTGCTTAGTATGCACACTCTTACTCTTACTCGTTATTCTGCTCGTCTCTCTCTCTCATTTCGTTTTGAACGGTTCGATTATTATTATTATCATGTTGATGATGATGTTGTCGAGAATCGTTAATAATGCTTCCGTTTGGTGGTGATTTTTTATTAATGAATAGAGTTTGGTTTGCTCATAGGGGACGTTTTTTATTTGATCGTTGAAGGGTACTGCTCGGTCGTACGTGGAGGTTTTTTTTACACTTGTGTTGTTGATGTTGCGTAATTAGGTTTATTTTGTGATTTTTTATGTCGTTTTATTTGGAGAAGTAACGATTGCAGGGAAGACTTAAGGTAGGATTCAGTCAAGTATTTATTACGCGGATATAAATGTTCGTTTGGAATCTGGTGGACTCTTAAAATTAGCAACCTACTCTGCCTGTTCTACCTGTTTCCAATGAAATGCTTAAAAAAGATGTAAAAACCTCCGCAAGTGGTTATTTGGAGATGCTTAAAAAACTCGTATTTATATTTATTACACGCAATGAATAGCGCTATAAATGTTCGTTCGGATGGATTCTTTTGTAATTTAAATACACACAAACTACTCCAAATGTACCTGTTCGCAATGAAATGCTTAAAAAAGACGTGAAAACCTCCGCAAGTGTTTATTTGGAGAAGTAACGATTGCGGGAGGGACTTAGGATAGTGTTCAGGTAAGTATTTATATTTATTACTACATGGAATGGAACCACAATGCTACACAAACGACTCCAACGCAATCAATCCAGAGTAGAAAAGCTAAAAAAAGACGTGAAAACCTCCGCAAGTGTGATTGTGATTGATCCGCAACAAAACAGACAGACAGATACGTAGACGCAAGATGCACGAACCCCAAATAGATAAAATAATACGATTGAATTGCAAACCACGAGAACATCACCAGAAATTTGCAATACGCGAAAAAAAAAAAATTACGTTAATCTGCACACATATCCATCCACACCACTAACAAGTTGAACGTATTTACCAACCGCAAGAGAGAAAAAAGCATGCAGAGTTGGATGTTGTGTGTGAGAGAGCAAGCAAGGGAGAAGAGGATTCGAAAAGATGCAATGCAACAAGTTACAAAACTCGTTTTTCATATCATCATTCATAATTCTATGTTCGATAATGTTTTGAGATAGCCTACCCGAACCTTACAGCATTTTTCTAAAAGACGATGATGATCGCGTTATCTTTTGTTGTACGTAATAATCGACGAGGACGAACAAAAAACGCATACACAGGGGGAGGAGAGAGACGCAATAATCGCGTTATCGTGTTGCTTTTAAATGTGTACACTGTTCGCTATCTCGTCGATGAGTAAGATGGCGAGGTGCTGTTCTGCTCGTCACTCTTTGTCGTTGCTCGGGTCTATTTCGTAGTTGTCTGTGGACAGTGTGGTGCTCCTCGAGTTTTTTCTTGTTTTTTCTGGGGGGGAATCTCTCGTGTGTACTCGTGTGTGTGAGCAATTCAACAGGAAATTGTGGATGGGAACTTGGGTGCGATTGATCGCAGTTTTTTTTTGTAGGAAATTGGCCATTTTAATTTCACTTTTTTAAACACGTGGCTGTGTGGATACTATTTTTTTTCCTGGAGAAAGTGCAGAACATGTAATTTATTAGTGCGACGAATACATTTCACTCGTATTTATTCGCAATGGCGAGGTGCACGGGATTTATTTACTGGACCGTGTTGGTAAGTGTTGCACAGTTGTGGGAAAAAATCACATCATTTGACGAGAGATCGAAACGTTGGATAGCTTTTGAAATAAACGAAAGTTCTGTACCATAATTCATTATAATCATTTGTAATCAAACACCATGCATGCGTATCACAGGTCGTCTCGATAATTGGACTCCCGACAAACGCACACGGCGGCGTGATCTCAGACCTCCCCGAGGACCAGGTGGAACAGGTACTCGCGCTGTACCACAGGTCTTGTGGGGGTGGTGGAGGAGGGTACGGTGGCTATGGCCCGTCCTCCTCCGAGCCGAACGTGAACATTGTGTGCAAGGAGCCTAGGGAGTACGTGTCTCCACAGGACAAGAAGGTTATCAAGATCCCGGCGCAGATGAGTGCGTACAAGAAACAGGTGATTTTCGTGGAGGTGCCTGCCACACATTTCAAACACGAGATTACGCTTGTTCCGGGGCCTCAGGATGAGCGAAGCCCGACCAAAATTTATGTCCTGCCGCAAAAGTCGAGTCATGATATTCGCGTGGAGGATCAAACGTATGGCGCTGGTGGGGTTAGCAAACCGGAGGTGTTCTTTCTCAAAGGGGGCAATAATCTTGACATTGGCGGTGGGACTGGGGGTGGGTATGGGGTTCCCTCGGATGGTTATGGGCCACCGGCTACTCAAGCACCTCCAAGTGTGAGTTATGGAGTGACTCCAGTACAGCCCCCAAGTACTACCTATGGGGTGACTCCAGAACAACCACCGTCACAAAGCTACGGGCAACCTCCAGTTACTCTACCTACCTATGGACCTCCAGAATCAGCTCCTCCAAGCAGTGGTTACGGGTCGCCTCAAGCATCTCCTCCAAGTAGCAGTTACGGTTCCCCACCACCACCAGCAGCAGCAACGTTCGGTCCCCCGTCCACATCACAATCCTCTCCGAACTACGGCCCCCCATCAACATCGCAATCCTCTGGAAACTACGGCCCCCCATCAACATCACAGCCGTCTGGAAACTACGGTCCCCCATCAGGTTCAACAGAACAAGAACAAACGCAAACGTACGTACCGTACACAGTTCCACCGGGCTACGTGGTAAAGCAGACATACGAAGTGCAGAGCAACAAGCTGACGTACTCGACCCTGCCCCCGCAACTGAGGACAAATACGCAGAGCCCATCATC
>JAHZMT010002114.1:0-29405 GCA_027743785.1 Sinhomidia bicolor | reverse complement strand
TGTTGTCCATTTGCAATTAAAGTATGAGAATTGATGTTTTGTTGCTGCTGGTGAAACTGTTGATTTTGATGATGCTGTTGTTGCAGCCTTTCATATTGTTGAATAGCTCCTAGATTTTGGTAGTGGGAATAAGCTTCCTTAGTTTGTTGCTGTTGAGCAGGATTGCCATGGAGTCGTAGGTCAGAAGAAGAATGAATTTGCTTGCTCTATACAAAGTCAAATTACCACAGTATGTAATCGCAGTTTCTTCTACACGGAATAAATTTTAATTTCGTAATTTAATTTAATAATCAATTTCTTTCTTCTAAATGTGCCGTACCTTGTTCTGAACTTGCTGTCTATTCTTTTCCTTTGCCTGCTCTTTAGCTGCTTTTTTAGTATTTACTTTATCCGCAGTCCATACGTTAATTACTGCAATATATTACAAATAAAATTATTATGTACCAATTCAAAATTTAAAAATATAAAATGATAATGTTCTTCAACTCATCACAACTCACTTGGAACAACAGCAGGTGTATCCTTTTTAACATACTTTCCAACAACACCATCAGTCAGGTTTCGCAAGTCTTTGTTTTTCTTGGAAAGCATTTTAATGTGTAATGACAAAATTGAAACAAGTCTCGTGTATAACGTTAACAAGCCACCAAGCCAGTTTGAATTAACTAATTTTAACTATATATAATCCAAGTGTAAGCTGCACTTGGAATATCAAAGGCACGACAGTCAACAGTCTGATCTTCGTATTTTAACGCGCTTTGTTGAACAAGTGTCTTGTCCTTGTCTTCAAAATTAATTAATTAAGGCACTGAAACTAATATAATAATACTTTCCCGTTCAATTCATTTTTTCATAGTTTTATTGTACTATTGTTTCCCAATCAGCTGTCATTATTGGTAAACAAACTTATATGCGCCATTTGCATAAATCGACTCCATTCATTCATGGGAATCCATTCATTAATTAAATCACTGAATGAAGCAGAAGATAAAGCTTTATCTTTTAGTCGCAGAGATGTGGGTAAACAAATCGTGATGATGATGATGATGATAATGACTGACTACATACATCAGATGATTTCTTGTTTGTCATCGAGTCATCACCTCAACCTTCTTCATCCATCCACATCTTTCCGTACCGTCACACAGTAGCAAAATTACTAAAAATTATTTGATCTAAGATGACACCGTCGTACTAAAATCATTTAACTATTGCTTCAATACTGCACTCAGTTGTAATTAAAATTCTTTTTGAAAATGGCTTTAACTCTCCATAAAATTGGCAGGTAACGATCGTCTAGAGTACACAAACAATTGGGAGATGAATCATATAAACTTCTTATCTTTCGTTGACTAATAATTCTTCTAATGAATCTCAACTAGATAAATCTGCGATTGGCAATTAAATAATTTATTATTATACAGTCACAGTAGAAGAAATTGCACACGAATTCCTCGCAACAAATCATCTAGCAAGATCGCAAATATGTTGAGAGGAGAATTGTATGATGATGTTGAAAAGATGTGAAGCAGACTTGGTTGGTGGATGATAGGAATGCATGCAAAAAAATGCACATTCCTGAATTCCTCAGTTCATTCTCAACAACAACACAATCACGTCACATTCCTCAGCATTCATTCTTCTCTGCACAGGGGGCGTCCGTACTGTGCGTTGTCTAAGTGTCAACATTGAAGGCCGATGGGCACAATATTCAACATCTCGGCTGACTTGACTGGCTATGTACGTTGTATATCAACAAAACAAATAATTGCAAATACCGAAAGTAATGATTGATTAGTTTATGAAATGTCTTCCGTTTTACAATCATTTAAGTGTGTCAAAAACCATTACAGAAAATTCAATTTTGTTTTTACTGATATCAAGAACTAAAATTCTTGAGTCTTTCTTTGATATTCTATGATAATATTATATACAGAAAATTAGCAAAATATATCAGAAACCAATCAACTAAATTAAAATAAAAAAACAAAGCAAAATCATCATGTTTTAACAAAATTTTACTTCACAAATGCGAGTGACAACATAATGCATGAATGACACCATAAATATTACGAGATTATTGTGGAGTAAAGGCTAGAAACTTGGTTGAAAAGGCTAGAAGTTTACACAGATGGGTATCTATTATCTATCTATCTGGCTTTGCGGATGTACGAATGTACGATGGATAGACATACGGTATACTTTAGTAGACAGACAGACAGACGGCAAGAAAGAAGGGGAGGCCAAAATTATCCAAACTACTTAGTTAGTTGTATGTAAGGCTAGTGTGGCATACATAATACATATTACATACACAACTTTGTAGAGTGTAGAGAGGTATACTAAAATTAAATACGATCAACTTATGCCATATCATTATCATACTAACCATTACAATGGAATGGTGTCCTCTATGTAATATGTTTGCCACATTCGACCATAGATTGAGTAGTAGAAAGTACATTTTCAGTACACATGTAGTATCATATTTATTATACGAACCCTTAGCGTAACCAATCCGCCAAAAAGCACTACTATTTATATTTTGGCTCGAAAGAAACGGTCCTTTTTTGTGGGATTTGCGCTGCTATGTTACACAGCAGAGCAAGTAAAACGTATGAATCTCACAACAACAACAAATGGTGAGATGGGAGATGAGAAAATTTAGAAAATAAAAACAAAATTTTGAGATATTTTTTGTGACGTTTGTGCTACAGATACACTGCACTTTAACCCGTAATTAAAATACTCTGACACCAGTACAATATATAGTGATTTTCTAATACAACTTGTCTAATTAATTACCATTAAAGTATACCTAGTTTAAAAACAACCCTTTGAAAAGTTGTGATCCGACATCGTGATTGACTGTTTGGTGTTTTGGAGTAGTTTTTTGTGTGTTTTTGAAAAATTTTGCATGCTTATAGTTGCTGGTAAGGTTTCGACCAAATTTCAAATTATGTGTTGTTTTTACAATTATTGCAAACGAGAAAGAAAAATAATTGAATAAGCAATTGCACGGGATTATTAGTGTTTTTTAAAAATAGAAAATAATCGAGGTTTATGCGTTTTCAGATCCAGGATGCCAGTGGTAACACGGTTAAGAAAAGGCGTTGGAGGCGAAAAGGAGAAGGAACCTTCAATAGTGGTTCCCATATTGTCAGCTGCCAGAACCAGAACTGATGCCACACGTCAGAGTCGTAGACAGTCTAAATTGAAGGCTACTGCTGCGGTGAAGCAGAAAGTTGTTAATGAAAATTCTTTCAAGCGTCAGACTGCTGAAGTTAAAAAGGGAGTTGTCAATGAAAATGCTGCTAAAAGTCAGACCACTGAAGTTAAAAAGGGAATTGTCAATGAAAATACTGTCGAATGTCAGCCCACTGCCACTGAAGTTGGTCCATTGTCAAAGGGAGTTGTCAAAGTGAATATTGTAAAAATACAGACTGCTGTTAAAGCAGACACTGCTTTAGCACCTCCTGATGAAGGGAATGGGAATACCAGGAATAAGCCTCGTTCAAAGTTTCCTGGTAATATGATTACACGAATTTCACAACCATTACATTTACAACAAACGACTAATAATATTAATGAATTTTTAAACAATTTCAGATCGGTTACGTTGGAAAACTGAACATTTGAGAATGCCTACCACCTCTACTCCAAAGAGAGAAACTAGATCTCAAAAAGTGACCAAATACGACATAGACACAGCATTTGGCTTTGACGATTCTACAGAAGCTACTGCTGACTACTCCACCCTTCTTTCACCTATTGCTCATGCTAGTCCAAAGGGTATTATTCCTCATGTGTGGAAAGTCCATCCATTGTCGCAGCGCAACGTTGAATGTGAAGTACCTGGTGTCTCATCAAAGCCACTGGAACTTCCCCGTCGGTCAAAGGACGATGTTGTTACTTCTACGGAAAAGGGAGTAGGTGGTTCTGAACATAAGAGGCCTGAAATGGAATATGAATTTATTTCCAAAGCAAAGCCTACAATAGCACAAGATGGTGGTGCAAAGACAAAAGCCGCAAAATCAAAAATTACCAAGAAAATACAAAAATCAAATCAAAAAGGCAATGACAAAGCTTATAAAGAGGATTCGGTCGAAGAAGCAAGAAGGTTGCTAGAGGAAAAAAATAAAAAGTTTGATAAGGTACTGAAAAGAAGAATTTTGTTATTGAGTGTCCATTTAACGTTGAGATAAAACTGTGTGAGTATTTATCACGATTTCTTTTGAACTTTTCAAAAGCCACTGGAACTTTCCCCTCGGTCAAAGGACGATGTTGTTGCTTCTACGGAAAAGGGAGTAGATTGTTCTGAAAACAAGAGGTCTGAAATGGAGTATGAATTTATTTCCAAAGCAAAGCCCACAATAGCACAATATGGTGGTGCAAAGACAAAAGACGCAAAATCAAAAATTACCAAGAAAATGCAAAAACCAAATCAAAAAGGCAATGATAAAGCTTGTAAAGAGGATTCGGGCGAAGAAGCAAAAAGTTTGCTAGAGGAAAAAAATAAAAAGTTTGACAAGGTACTGAAAACTAGAGTTTTGTTATTGAGTGTTCATTTAACGTTGAGATAAAACTGCGTAAATATTTATCACGATTTTTTGAAAACTTTCTAAAAGCTATTGGAACTTCCGCGTCGTTTGGAGGACGATGTTGTTCGACCTACCAGAAAAAGGGTTCACTATTCTGAAGAGAGAGATCCTGAAACGGAATATGACTTTATTCCGAGGCCAAAACCAACGATGAAACAGTATGGTCCAGCAAGTACAAAGGACACAAGAACAAAAATTATCAAGAAAATGCAAAAATCTAAAAAGAAAAACAATGACAAAGGCAAAGATTGTGAGGAGGATTTAGATGAAGAAGCAAGGAGGTGGCTCGAGGAGAAAAACAAAGAGTTTGAAGAGGTATTGAAAACCAAGCTTGTCATTGAGCATTCTTTCAGCGATTAGAGTTAACAAACTTAAATGTTCACCGTGTTTTCTTTTAAATTGTATAATTATGTTGTACTATAGTTTTTTTCAAATGCTTAGCAAGTAAAATCGTGCTAATTAAGTACTATTGACCAAAAACAAGATTTTTATATATTACCTGACTTGTAGCATTTTGAATATGTAAAAAAACATCGTCATGACATTTCTTTATTCGAGACTACTATCTAATGATGCTTTGCATAAATTGATTATAATTTTGTATTACTATTAGGATTCAGTGTTAACTTTCCAAGTAATTTCATCTTCTCCATTATCATTCATTTTATAGGCTTAATTATATTCATTCATAATACATCTTTAATTTAGTAACGTCCGCCTTTTTGTTCAATGAAGCCTTATACTTATTTCGTTATATTAATCGTTCGCATATTTTATAAATTTTTATTGCTATACAAGTTAATCCGTCTAACCAGTTTACATAGTATAATTATCTTTAACCTATAAACTGTCCTTGGTCGTTTTTATTTTATAATATTGCTCCGTTATTGCATAAGAAGAATACAGCAATCTGCTGTAGACAAATCAAAGAAAGTCGACAAATTAAAGTAGTAGAAATAACACAGTAACTATATTTTTGTTGTTTTTGTCAATTATCTCATTATTAATCGATTATAAATAATGTACCAATATGTATTTGAGTTTTATTTTTTAATTTTACTCTCTCGTCTACCTGATGCAAACTGTGTCAATCATCATTTTAGTTTTGCCTTATTATTAATATTATTATTACCATTTGTTATGAAGGTAAGAATGAATCTTGAAAAATAAACTAAATAAATATTGTGTCATTCCACCTTCTTCAAAATTGTAAATGTGTGTAAATTTAAACATGTAAGTTGAGTTTGCAATATAATAATAATAATAAACGGTGTCAAAAAGGAAGTTATTTTTGGCTATGACTTTTTACAAAGTCTTTGCGAGCTTATTTTATACGTTTACTCGTCTTGATTTTCTCTGAAGTGACTTGTAATGACCTTCATCTTTAAGAGTGACAGGAATGCAGTTAGGAATTGTAGCCGACCACTTGCCACTACCCAAGCATTGCAGCTTTGTAGCACCTCTCAACTCATAGTCGACATCACACTCAAAAAATACTTTTTCTCCAACAGCATAGTAGAATTTGACGGGTGTGCTACGACCCCCAATGATAGAACCCGGGTAAGTGCACGCTTGTAAGCCTTCGAAAAAGTAAAATCAAGTTCCGCCTTTGACTTTTTATCAAAATTGAAAATATGTTGCAATATGAACAAAAACTTACATTTGACGTTTACTGAGCTAGACCATTTGCCATTATTTCGACAAGTAGACACTGGTGTTCCATCAAGCACATATCCATGGTCACATTCGAATTGGACCAAATCCCCAAACTTGTATGGGCCGGTGCTTTGAATGTTTCCATTTTTGGGACTCATCGGAGCCTTACACTCCACCTCTGGTATATATGTATAACCAAATAGTAAAACAAAATAAGTAAGTGACCGTTTACACCTCGGTACGATGAAAACTTATTGAGAGAGAAAGAGAGGTATTTCAATATCTATTACCTATGCAAGTTGGAGGAGAAGATGACCATTGCCCACTAGGTTGACATACAGCCACACTGTTCCCCTGGATCATGTACCCAGTTGGACACGAGTATGTAATTTTACCACCCACGAATCTATCCTGAAACGTTAGTTTCGGCGGAACCATTTCTTCTCTGTCGTAGCTCCTATTTGTCACTGAACTCATGTATCGTAGTGGCACTAAATCTGCCCCCTTTTCAACTTCTGGGCACTCCAGACCTTTACACCGGGGTAGTGGAGAGCTCCATTTGCCAATAGACAAGCAACTAATTTCTTTTGCCCCCACTAAAGTATCCCCCGATTTGCACTGTATGGCTACCCTCGTTCCCAGCTTTACTTCTTGCGTGGAAAAACTTAGCTCCGTGTTTTGGGGCAAAATGGGACACTCTACACCTTTCACTATTATCGTGATTTCATGTGCTGTTCGTGCCGGAGTTACGCATCTGTAAATTCCCGAGTCTTCTGTCTCAGCGTTTTCGATAGATAACCGGTACTCCAAAGTACTATCTCGACCCTCATCCTGAGCCCAGCCTTCAGGGTACTCTCTTTCTCCATTTGAAATTTCCCATTTTGGTGTTCCAAATTTACGAATCCATAAGCATTCCATGTGTACCGTTGTTCCCGGATAAACAATAAGTTTTCCATCACTACTTTGCATTATGCTACCGTTGTGATAGCGAAACAGGATTGTGGGTGGCTTATCTAGCGAAAGGTCGTGAAATTGTGAGAGACCCTCACATTTTGGAGTAATGCCGATCCATTGACCAGAAATGCACTTTCGTTTGGTAGCTCCTTTCATAATAAACTTTCCAATGTCTTCACATCTAGAAATCTGTAGAAATTGGATACTGATTTATAACTTTACATAGATATTATGTAACTACAGTCAAAAATGTATGCTGCTGACGAGGATAATAAGCTTACCAGAGTTGCGAAAGGAGGAAAGTCGTAGTGTTCCTTGGAAAGTTGCTGTTCATTATTAAAGGTCACGACATGGTTGCTGTCCTTATTATACAGACATGTAGAATTGATAATTTTAAGGAGCTCCTTGATTTCATTCAAGGAAGGAGTGGGACCCTCTGTAAATGATCAAAATTTTAAAATGATAATCACAATTTAAAAGTATCAAAAACTCATTGCTACTTACCACACGTATTATTGCTATTTCTCGTCCAGGTTCCATCGTTACAACTGATTTTCCACCTATTCTTTGTTTTCTGCTTCCCATGTGCACAACGATACAGAACCTCCGCAGCATCTGGAAATGTGTGATCTGTTTCATGGTCTATCGGTTTTCCTTCAAAATATACAATTGTTCCTCGTTCCTTGAGAGGGCGACCACAAGCCTGCTTTCCATTCGAGTTCAAATGCGTTGAGATTCCTAAATCCAGCCAGACTGAACGACGTTTGTCTGAAGGTGACCCTTTTTGATCAGCCAAGTCAAATTCTCCTCGATGACCTTGTAATGTGCCGTTTGCATGTTGACCATGCTTACTATTTTGACTTTCCGATGGGTGGTAACAAGAGGGTTTTACTGGTTTCCATTCACCTAAAGTACAGCGAACAGGACCGGGCTCCTTCTTTTTGAAATCGCCTGAACATGTATAGTCAATCTGCAAAACAGAAAAGGCAATTAAATGCATTGCGTTATAACTGCATTAAATGCTTTCCCTTCCAGAATAACGCTCAAATTTTTCTCACCTCGGTTCCATGAATGACTATATTTCCTGCCCGGTAACGACCCGAATATCCTCCATACTTTATCTGCATTAACTTACAAGGTGCTGCGAGTGAAAGTTGGAGAAAGCAAGGAGAAATATACACTTTTAAATGGCGTTTCTTCCTTTGTTTTTTGTAAAATGTGAACAAGTTTTGTGTAATTATAATTTGTTGACAGCATAGATGAATTACTTTCTCCGTTAACGAAAGCAAGACTTGTCCGTTTATTTTATGTAGAATAACTTTAATGACAACAAATCATGATGAACTGTGATAATGCGTACCTGCCATGCATTCTGGAACGTCAGAGCTATCCCACTCACCAAACCAGCACATGAGTTTATTAGAACCCCGGAGGACATAACCTTTTGAACACTTGAAATGTACATGCTTGGAGTGGCGCACCTCTTCTTGGAAGTACAGCATTTTGCTTCCATCAGAAAACGTGCCATGTTGAATATACGGTGTTTTACATGGCACTTTTATTGCACAGCGACAAATTTAAAAATATAGAAAGAGAAAGCATAAAATCAAAAATGGAGTCAGGAATCCATTTTTTTCAATAACAACATTAAAAAGGCAACAACAACAACCAATGAAAATAATTAAATAATTCACACACACACAACAACAACAGCAACAACAAGTTATCTCGCTAACGTTTATTATTTTAGAGTAAACAAAACACAGACAAACAGACGATCAACCACGACATTCAACAACAAGATTTAACAACGACAAGACACACTAACAATTACATACGTACGTACGCTCATACACGGTTCACACTATTAATTAAATACCATTAAGAACTAAATAATATACATTACATACACATACATACTTGGAGTGATTAAGTGTCAAGTTATCAACAACTACAAACAATAATCTTCTAAAGTTTACTTAAAACTGACTTTTATCTTTGTTCGTTCGTCAACAGAAGAGAATTTTAAAACTTACAGGCATTACAATGCGGTGTTTTGGGACGCCAGATCCCATTCTTACACCGGATGGAATCATTCGTGATATTATTCAAATAGAACCCATGAGCACATGATAATTTGATGACGGTCCCGTCATTGTACGTCTGGTTTTCGTTCATTTGGCCTTCAATCACTGAGACAAGAAGATTGGAAATGCCGTCCAACGGCTCACAACCGTAAGGGCCTGCAGAAAATTGGGATGTTTGGGGCAAGTCGAGAATCATGCAATGCTTGAGTACGCACATTAAATCTGCATATTAAAATATGATTTTCCAACTTACCTCCATCGTATTCATCGTCTTCACCACCACGACCCTTTTTTTTATTCCTTCGGGCAGTTGCACCACCTCCCCCTCCACCAGCTTTATTGTTTCTATTAGCAGCAATTGACGCAGCTAAAAAAATCCAACACGAATTGAAATTGTCGCTCTGGTAATTTTTCTATGCACGTAGCAGCAAAACTCATTGTTGTACTTACATCCTTTGGAACCCATGGAACGCTTCCGACGACGAATCCAGCGGAAGTTGGGATGCTGGGAGGGCACGCATCTGGGCAGAAAGAGAAGACCAATCAGTTACGATGCAAAGTCTAATTGAACTATAAGAAATATGATATTAGTAAATTACGTTGGAGTCTCAATTTTTGGTGACCATTCCCCTCTTATGCAAGTTTTCCCCTGAGGACCATCCGCCAGCACATAGCCTCTGTCGCATTCGAACATAATCTGTCGATTATTAGCAACTCTGGTGACATAATTTCTGTAGTCATACAGACCCATATTGCCCACTAGAAGGACTCGACCGTTGGGTATGCTTCCAGGAAATTTACAAAAGACTGTAATTTATTTTGACGAGTTAATGCTTTCAGATCTTCAGAGTATTTTATTACAGATAATAACCATTACTATTATAATAATAAATTCTATAAAGGTGTAAACTAAACGGAAAAGTTTGATTTTTCAAAAGTCATTGTATAATTACTTTGATTACAGCTGGGCGTCTCCCCTATCCAATCGCCGTATTGACACTCTGTAACATTGTGTCCGACAAGCGTGTAACCATCTTTACAGGTGAAGCGGGCTCTCATTCCGTGACCAGTTTTTGGGGCAATTACCATGCCATGCTTGGGTGCTCTTGGAAGACTTCTGCAGCGAGCTATAGTTGAATTAATTAAAAGAGAAGATAACTTGTGTTCACTTTCTTTACTTTCACCGCTTGTTCATTAATATTTAGTCATGGATAATTTTGATTAATCAACCTGGTTGACATTTTGGTGCTTGAGTGAAAGTTCCATTGAAGCACTGTGGCGGCAAACTGCTTTGCGAAGGCTCATATCGGTTTTCACACAAAATTTCTACTAGCTTTCCGTGTGGCACTGTGGTTCCTGTTCGATGATATTCTCGCAACACTTCTGTGTCGTTAACCCCTTCGGGTGTTTCCACTTTTGATGTAATATTTCCAAATGCGACAATCGGGATTTTACATGGTGCTGTGTTAAAATAAATTATACCGTGGCAAATTTATTTTTTTATTCCACAGCATTACATATGAGTTTTAAAAATAGATTGCTCGAAGGACCTGGAAAAGGCCGATTTTGTTTTTTATGCATAAAATATATAAAAAACAAATCTCTATTTAGATTTAGACGAACCAAAGCAATTCGGGGGTGGATATCTCCATTCACCATCAGCTTGACACAGGGAAGAGGAATGACCTACCAACGTCATTCCTGCATGACACCGAAATATTACAGAAGCCCCCAAAGCCGTCCCTTTTTCTATGTTTTCCAACCAGCCATTCGCCAAATTACCGGGATGGCCACAGTTGATCTCTAATAATAAGCACGCGAGTTATGGGAAAGTTTTTTAGTTATGAAAAATAATTTATTTTCTCGCTACATTTACTTTCTTTCTTGAAAAAAGTGATGTCACAGAGCTTTAAACAGACTGCATGTCGTAAAGTTTTACTGAAGAAAGAGCCAATTCAAAAATGATTTTTGAAGGTTGAAGCTGATTTTTTTCATGTATGTATGACGTAATTAAACTGTGCAGTTTGGGGTACGCGAGGACTTTTTGAAAAAAAATGTATTTTTACTGAAAGCGACCTTTTCCCGTCCTTCATAATTTATGGCGTATATTATACCATGACATTTGGGAAATGGGGTACTCCAAGTTCCGTCCGATTGACAGACAGTGCGCTCATTTTCCCCTTCGAAGGTCATCTCTTGCATGCAATGGAACTCAATGACGGCGTGAAGCGTCATTCTAGTCCCCTCCAGCCATCCATTGTAAAGGATTCCGGGACTGCCACAGTTGATCTCTACGAGTTTTATAGTGTTTTTCTTTCACATAATATTTTTAATCATTTTATTGAAAAAATGATAGGTGAAAAAGGGTTAGAGAGAAAAAAGTGAAAGCAGTGCGAAGTAGCGGCAACGGCAACAGCAGCAGCAATACCAGTGCGATTATTGTTATTGCTCATTATTTTAAATTTTAATGCTCTATCTCCAATTAAATTTTTACTCTACACAGCAACGTGTCAGCTCTGCGACTTTAATTTAACGTTTTTTTTGTTAAAATTAGTATATTAACCAAGTAGTACTACAAAGGACTTCTAGTTACCTTTACATTGTGGCTCTTGCCCAGACCACCTTTTTTTCGGCTCACATCTCCGCGTTATTTCTCCCACCAGCATGTAGCCATATTTACATTCGTACGTGGCCGCAGAATTGAACGTTGTCGTGGTATACATTACTTTACCGTTTGCGGGATGTTCCAAGTCTGGACAGTGTACAGCTACAAATGCCATAGCATTGTTCAAGTGTGTTGTTGTAGATTAGATTTTCAGAAGAGAAAATTTATTTTGTATATAGTTTATATTGCTCATCCTGTCATGGTAAATGGTAACTTACGGACACATGTAGGCAAATCTTTTGGAAGCCAAATCCCTTCTGGTTGACATGCATGTTTGGCACGACCCACCAATTCAAAGCCGGGCTGGCAAACGTAAGCTATTTCGCATCCAACATGGATACAATTCTTTTCTCCTTTCTCCTTACTTCCATTCAAAATATCTGGAGGCTCACCACAACTTTTTGCTACCAAAAAACATCAAGCATGTCTTAATTTATATGCTGGTCACCTAACCTTAAATGAAAAATTTGAAATTATGCAAAATTGGTTTAGTACGTTCACAAATGATATCTGGTCCAAACCACTTTGCTGTGCCATTATAGAAAAAACATTTTGTGCGTGGGAATCCCTTGGTCGTATAGCCCGGTAGACATTGGTACTGCAGCGAAGTGTCCAGCTCGAACGTGGTTAGTCCTTTGGGGGCATTATGGCGAGCGTGTTCGATAAGCGGCGGCTCAGTACAAAATACTAGACCAATTTATTTTACCACAAAGAGAAATTAAAATATTAAACAAAAATGCATTCCTCGGAACATTTCTTTAAGCATTTTTCATCACTTTGTCGTATTTTCTAATTTCATAATATTTTTGTTTTACTATTTTTGGTGCACTGTGGTGGTGTCCCCGACCATGTTCCATCTGCCTGACATACCCTTTCCTCCATCCCGATAACCTTGAAACCATCTGGACACGTATATGTCGCTTTCGACCCAAACACCTTTCCCGACGCCTGTACATCTCCAATGGAGTCTATCGGTGGCTCAGGATCCAAACATTCTTTCTCTGGCTTGATGCAGCTCAGCCCGCAGGCCCCATCACACATGCACTTTTTTCTTTTGCTTTTGCAATCCTCATCACTCGTGCACTTTCTCAAACACGAGCGACCTTGCAGTTGAGCCTGAGCCTCGTCCCGGGGACATAGCTCTGAGGGAACATTTCTTGGATTTTTATAGTAGAGCCGATGAGGCGTGGGTGAGTATAGCTCGGAGGAAGGGTGATGCCACGCCCAAGTGCTTACTGTAATTACATGTAAATAATTAAAAAACTGTTAATTACACACTGTTTCAATTATGCACTTTTAATTAAATATGCCATCATTAATTTATTCGATAATTATTGTATCACCTGTGATTGCAATGAAAAGTGCACCAAGGCTTTCCACAAATATCAGCTCCTTCGTTTTCATGACTTTTCTCTCCTTCTCCTGTGATATACGTTTTTCTTAACGGTGAGAACAGTGAGAAGCTATACAAGGAAGGTAAAGTATGAATGTATATTTTAGGCACACAACAAGCAATATTTTTTTGTCTTCCTCGTCCTGTCTTTTCTCTGTACTTTCACCTACGACCACGTCGTCGACGGGTTTGTTTACTGTGCAATACCAGTTTTATTATGTCACATGAAATATTCTGTAGGGAAATTGTCCTTCGCTTTTTATATATGAGTTAAACGTTCATGATTCCAACCACAGCAGACTGCACGGAATAGGAGTACGGCGATGATGACTACGACGAAGCTAATGGCACGTTACATTATTTAGAGCAACAAGAAAACTTTCCTTCACTTTCACTGCTTTCACTTCTCCGCCAACTCCAACAACTGGTAATAGTACTGCTGCTGTTACCACTGCATGAACTCATCGTGCTGATGCTGATACGGATGATAAATGAATGAAACATGAGCAGTGGAGGAAACTGAGGAGGACACCACCACCGCAACCAACATGGCCAAATGTGGTTTGTAGGATAACCTCATTGTATTATATATTTTTTATTCTTTTTTACGGTTTATTTTTTCCCTTCTTCTCTATTATCTGCTGCCGCTGGTGAACTGAAGCTGATGATGATGATGGTAGTGGTGGTGCTACTACTGATGCTGCACATCTTGACTCTGCTCAATTCACTTGATCGTTATCAGGATCATCTTCATCATAATAATATATTGTTATCGACATGTTTCTTTTATTCTTTTCTAGAGAAGACTATTATGATAATAAGGATGCAAGTATGAGGTAGTGTGTTCTCCCTAGTGGAAATATGGGAGCAAGGACTGGGAAGATGAGAAGAATAAAAAAAAGTTTTGCTAAAGCTATTTTTGCTGTTATTCTCTAAAAGTAAAAATAGTGAGTGCGAGTGAGTGAGTGAATGTGTGTGTGTGTGTGTGGGAGGATTCGCTTTTCTGGAAAAAAAATTCATTTTTTTCATTGTAAATATATACATACATATACATACCTAACTGTAACAAGAGAAATATAAAGAGAGCCCTTTTCATTGTGAAAGACAGCTACTACTTTTCTCCTACTACTCCCTTGGTTGGCTGCTTGTTTTGAATGGGCTTTTCTTCTGCAGGGATCTTTTTTTCATGCGCCACACATTCAACGACAGAGAAAGAAAGCAGCACCAGCAGCAGAATTTCTATTGATTTCCAACCATGTAAACAAGATGATGATGGCCAGATAGAGAAAGAAAGAAAAGAATGAAGAAGCAGAGAAAAGAGAAAGGGGAATATAAAGGGAAAATGGGAAGGAGGCATCATGAGGACTGCTGCTAACTGCTACTCAGACCAGGCCACTGCTGGTGCTACTACTGGGTTTTGTGGAGCTCGAGCTCATTATTATATACGTTATATATCATGAGAGGATAAAGGAGTGAGAGAAAGTGGAAAAGTGAGAGTGGGAGAAAGAAAGAAAGCAGTTACATAATAATAGCAAAGTAAGCAAAAAAGCGAGTAGCCAGCAGAGAGAAAGCAGCAGCAAAAGCAACTTTTTCATTCATTATTTTCTTTTATTATTTTTTTTCTTTCTCTCTTATTGTTTGGTTAGGAAATAAAACGATGAAGTAGCGATAGAGCATGTTCATGTTTTCCGTTGCTTTTGCTTTTTTTAAACTTTTATAATGTATTTTTCTTTCGTGTGAAGCGAAAACAAAAACAAGAAGCGTGAATGTTGCTCTGCGTGCCTGTGTGTGTGGAACTGTTTGGGAAAAAGATGGTGAGAGTGATAAGAGGAAAAATAGAAGAAAGTTGTGAAAAGTTTGCCACTTCCACTTTTGTCATAACGACTTGCGTAAGTGGTATTAGTAGAATAGGTATGGGTTATTTTTGCGGGGATTTTTTTATGCGGGTGTCAGCAGAAAAAACAGAATTGGAAAGGCATGAAAAGTAAAAAAAACGAGGGGTGACAGGCGACAGACATAATAAGGACAAGGGTTTCACAATCAGCCAAAAATTGTTGGTTTTGTGGTTGGAGGATTTATCTTGAAAGGGGATCAGCTTCTTTTTGCTACGGAAAAGAGATCAAATGTGGATGGAGAAGGGAGCATGGAATAAAATAAATTGCATATTATGCTGGTACTTGCAATGCAAAAAAATGTTGGGCTCGCGGTTTTGAAACTTTTTAAATCTTTTTAATAAATACATACGGCTTTTCCATCTGCGTGAACAAAGTAAATTGCTGGATTGTAGGATTTTGTATCGTTAAATCTTCTACGACGTTTATTTTTAGTTGGAAAATATTTTTCCTTCGAAAAAATGCTCGACTAACATGCAGTATATACTTTTATATTACATTTTACATTTCCGCTGTACAGGTATATTATCTATAGTGTATTATTTTATCAGCATGGCAGGTCTTTCGCTGACACTGATCAAACGAAGTGAAACTGTGTTCTAGATACACAGATAGATATTATGGCGGATTTACTGACTGGCTCTTCCTGCTTTCTCTTCGTATTGCTTCATGCGGTCTAGAATGACAGGTCTGAAGTGACGAATTAGACCCTGTATCAAATAACAAAATGAGTTTAACCAGAGCTAAAATTTACATCTCTAAACTACATTTTTTTAAAATTTGTGTTGCTTAGTACTTACCTGCACAGGCCATGCTGCACCATCACCTAATGCACAAATTGTGTGTCCCTCAATCTGCTTACTGATTTCCCACAGCATGTCGATTTCTTCAGGTTTCGCTTGTCCCTTAACTGAAAGAAAGTGCAAATATTGATAATTGATATTAAAACATGATTTTGCAAACACAGTTTACAATAATAAGCATCTAGTTCTTGAAATACAATCTTACCAAATCTAGCCATAATTTTATTCATCCAGCCAACTCCCTCCCGACACGGTGTACACTGACCACAACTCTCATGCTTGTAAAATTCAATCAGCCTATGAATAGCTCTAATTACGTCCGTTTGCTTATTCATTACAATAATGGCAGCAGTACCCAAACCAGTTTGTGCCGCAACCAATCCGTCAAAGTCCATTGGAACGTCGTCGCAAACGTTCTTTGGGATGATGGGCGTTGATGAGCCACCTGGTATTATTCCAAGCAAGTTATCCCATCCACCAATTACTCCACCAGCGTGCCTTTCAATCAATTCCCTGAAAAAAAGAGTAACATTCAAACGTTTTAAACTTTTTCATTTTCATGCATTAAGCAATGCAGGCATATTAACAACTTTTCAAACTGGCTCACTTTAATGGAATAGACATTTCTTCCTCCACTGTACATGGCGTGTTTACATGCCCAGAAATATTAAAAAGCTTCGTTCCAGAGTTTCTGGGTCTCCCAAAGGTGGCGAACCAGGTTCCACCTCGTCGACAAATTGCTGGAGCCACCGCAACTGTTTCCACGTTGGAAACTGTTGTGGGACAGCCAAACACACCAATGTCTGCGGGAAATGGAGGCTTCAGACGAGGTTTCCCTTGTTTTCCTTCGATTGACTCAATTAACGCTGTCTCTTCACCACAAATATATGCACCTGCACCACGATGCATGAAAACATCAAAGTCATATCCAGAGCCACATGCATTCTTTCCAATTAGTCCAGCTTGATAAGCCTATCAAATAAAAAAAACAATTATTTTGCAGTTCTGTAAATACAGATACTTTGATGGCTTCACCAATTTTCTTCTAGAAATACAGGTAAAAAATTTAAATGCTTATTAAGTCAGCAGTATAACAATAAAATATTTTTTAATACTTGAATTAATATATAAGAATACTGTTTGTACTTTAGCAGGAGGAGGATTTGTTGCGGCTGCGGCAGGGACTTGAACAATTGCTGATGTATTAAAACGTCTTGTCTATAAAACAATTAAAATTATCTTATCCAAATATAACAAATAAAACTTATCCAATTAAATATTTCATTAATTTTGTCATCATCATCCACAGTCATCCAATGTCCACAAAATTAGCCAATATGATTGAATATATTAATTTTTCTTACCAAAATTCTTGATACTTGAGCCATGATCTTAGGTTACTTGCTGCACAGCTCAACAGTTGATCTAAAAGCACAAAAAAATTCACTATTTAAATTTTAACTATACCAAAAAAGAACACTTTAATTAGTCACACATTTCATATTTGCTAGTTTCAACAAAATCTTTTAATTTACATTTAAAACTTCACAACAAATTGAGCAAATACTTAAAAACTACCATATTAAATGCACTGTTTGTACGCATGCACTTTAAAAAACACTTACAAATTGAGTAGTAAACAGCTTCAGCTGTAAAACACTAAACAAACTTGTTCCAGTTTCTTCAGTGCAAAAGAAAAACAATGCAAATCGGTCATTCATCAGATGGCCATGTTTACAACTTCTTCTCATCCATTCATATGGAAACTAGTAGAAAGGCGTAGTAGCCGGTTTACGGGTGGGGCATAAGGAGACTTGAATGAATTCTACTACATTACATCGTTTCTGTCAACCGCAACCTTCGATGTCCAACTGCATAACTACAGCAATAGAAATAGTAGCTGGCGCAGAAACTATACTTTGCCTTAACATTTATGCTTTTTTAAATAGAACGTTTGAAATAATTAAAAAACATCTTTAAAATAAATTATGATTTTATTAATTTAGTTAAATAAATAAAATATAGTTTAAATCCTTTTTTAGAAGTATGCCATGCAGGTTCACGATAAGTGTAAACCTTGCAATCTTTGTTGAAATGTATTAATTTTGCAATGAAAGAGAATTTTAAAATTGCATTTGCATACTGCATTGGTTTGGTGTACTCTAGTACTAGTATTGTAGCGAGTTTCATCTACATCTTTAACTGTGGTAGCATAATTAAATTTTAAATACAATGCGATGATACGACATGTTTAATCATAATCTAATTTGTCTATAATTGCAGAAAACAGAAAGTATTTAACCGGTCTCACGTTCCCCACATAGCTGATTTCTTGAGTTGGTAATCTGCGTTAGATTTTGTTGTCAAAATTGGCTACTGGTCAGTTTCATGTAAGAGTTTTGTAATTGTTATATGTGCATTTAAAAGCATTTACCAAAGTGTAGCTTTTATACAAGTGATTTGAAGTATGCATGCACATTTAATGCCAGCATTTTTTAATTATCAAATTAAGTTGCAAATGTCATAGGTGAAGGCTATATTCAATTTAGTCGGACGTAATCCAATATATAATATGCGGAAATGCATATATTATGGACCATCCCAACTTCCTCCGATACGTTTCAAAATTACCCTTTTCATTCATTACGTGTGTCTGTTCTATATCCGTTCATAAACAGAAAAAACGAATTGGATGGAACCATTTTCTTTGCCATTCCTTGCATACACAATCTAGGGAAAAAGGGAAAAATAAAATAAGATATATATGTCAAGCAAAAGCTGTTTTATTACATAAAAAGAAGAAACACACAGGTGCTTTATTTTATTATCTAATGCAATGGCGATTGAGTAGAGCCAAATAAACTCTGTGAAGGTAACACTTGACTTTTCTCCCGACATCATCAAAAATCGCATAAAAAGCTCCGCCAGTAGAGTAAAGTGCTCATTTTACTTCCATGTAACCAACCACTAAATAAAAGCTGCTAGCAGCAGCAGCGGTTTTTGATAGTAGATACGACTTGTCTCAATGTTCCTGTTCCTATCCATGGCCTGTTGGTTCTCTTCTGCTCTCTGTCCCTATCTAACTTCCCTTTCCTCTTTTTGTTATCGCCTGCTTACCATTTCCAGTACTGCGGCATGAATCTCTCCCCTGCAAAAAAAATTTATTTTGCCCACTTTTCGGATTTGTTCGGCCGCTGCCAGCTATACTATTACATGCATTGTACAATTTTCTATTCTCTCTCTCTCAACTTCCCGTGTACTACTGTTGCCTTTTTATGATTTTCATGGCTTTCTCTGCTGCTCTGCTAAACTTGCCCTATTTGTTGTTCTCACACTCTCTGCTGGCTGATGGATGAGAACGATGATGATGATGATGATTACAATTGGAAATCAGGTGAAACTCCAGCTAGCTTTCCATGTATGTACACCATAGAATAAATACATGGGGTTTACTATATTTTCCAACTTTCAGCAAAAAAAATATTGTCAAGTTTTAAGGTTGTGATGTGATGCGGGTTGCTACAGTGTTGAAGAGAAATAGAGAGAGAGAGAGAAAAAAAATGTAAATATTTATCTTAAGATCCTTTCGGCAAGTTCGTCATTATCAGTTTATCTTTTCATTTTTTTTTCATCGCAAGACGAAAGCTTATGTATAAACATAAACAGAGCTAACAGTTAGTCATAATAAACATAAAAAGAGTTTTTCTGCAAAAAAAACGAAAAATAATAATCTATATAACAAGTTCAGGTAATTTTTCCAATATTTAACCATACTTTCAAAAAGTTTCTGCCAACATTTTTTGCGAGTGTTCAATTTTTCTCAAGTGAAATCGTACAAATTCATATGCCGTTCCTACAACGCTTTTTTCGCTGCTGCTACCAAAGTATTAATTTTAGAAAGTGCTAAATAAATTTAAAAAGTTTATAGTAATCAAGTTTTATCATTAAAGTTGGTTTCAAGAAAGCATCGAAATACCGACACACGTGGATAATGAGTGATGGTGATGTTCAGCAGCATAAAATTTGTACTGAAAAGAGAACTGTGTCCATTGGAAAGTAAATCTGTTCCGTGTGCAAGTGTGCAAACTACATACAAGCAAAGCTAGCAAATGCTACTACTACTGCTGCAGCAGCACCTCGTCCATCTCAGATTCTAAAAGTAGCAGGAAAGAATGGTTTGCTGCCATCATGTAAATGAGAAAGTTGTATTATTTTAAAGTGCTTTGCCATGGTTTCGTTTGTGGGTTGTTTGTGTGAAAGAGACAATATTATCTGCCATCAGCACATCATCATCATATCACTTCATTCCGATGGAGTGTGAGCATATATTGTAAAGGGAAGAAGGAAAGGTACGTATAATAAACATAGATTTTTCAACATTATTATATATTGCATGCCAGTCTGTAATTTCATATCAAATTATAGGAATGGCAGTAATATGATATATGGATTCGATTGAAGCAACCACAAGGGAATTGTTTGATATGAAAATTGAGTTGAGTTGGGATTATAATTATTTTAAAATATCAATTTATATTGCCGGTGAAATTTTGTAACTGCCATAATTATTTGCCTTGTTTTTTTTTCAGCTTAAAAAAGCAACTAATGCTATAAACTATAATGCATTTTAAAATTGCAGTAAATTTTGGAAAATTTTACATTACATGTACATTACGAGAAATGCTTTTTAAAAAATTTGGCTAATTTTGTTATTCCAGTTTTGTTCAAAATTATTAATATTGAGTTTAAAAGCACAAATAATGCATGCTTCATGTTGTTCCATTACAACGAATCATTATCACACAAAAGCGCCGCTGCTCCACTGTCACCGCAAAAAAATTCCTTGCCATCGTATCACACAGGTGAACAAAATGGAGTACAATATTAGGTTTTACTATAATTTCATCAATTCATGTTGCCCATGTGATGGAAGTGAAAGAAGTGATCATGAATAATTGATGATGAAACATGCTAACCTGTAGAGTGTTTTTTATATAGAAAACTATATAGTGAATGTATGTATGTAATGTAACTTCAAAGACAACTATACGGCAGTATTACACAAGCTGGGAGACACTAACATATACACATAATGTACAATTACCTTTCTGTTTTGACTTTCACAAGATGTTTATGGCACTGTTACATATACATGTAGATTTTCGCTGAATGATAAGTAACGTAAAGAATGTCAAGTCAAAAAGGAAAGGTGTGTTTGAAAAGTAAAAAAAATAGATCTGGAAAAAGTGGGCCATAAATTAAATGTAGACATTATACATACAATAGTGGAGACTGATTTCAAAAAATATAACACATACTGATAATGTAATGGTCTATATAGCGCATAACGACAAACCATATTTGATTGTTTATATTTAACCGTTTTTTTGAGGGAGGAATGTAAGGCAAATACGTTTTTCAATCCTTCCTCTCTCTCTCTCTCTTTTTCTGACCGGCTTGACAAACACAGCATAACATACCAGATGAATAATTAACGTGGTGGTAACCTGGATTTGCAAAAAGTAAAACAAAGCAGAAGTGAAAGAGAAAGACACATTGACAGTACAACAACAAAGTGTTTTCCATGCAACATCGACATATATTCATGCTTGCCAAATTTATAGATTTGATTATTTATTATTAACAACAGCAAGACATTTTCATGGGTCGGTATGGGCACACTTTTGTAAATATTATTTGCCAGCTTTACAAAACACTTACAAGACACAAAGTTAATTGAGGGTGTATTTCAATACTTTTCTGTCACAATAAAGGACAAAACGAGAAAATAGATATTTTTCCCACCCTAAAAACTCCCCTCACTTTGTAAAATGCATACCAACATTATTATACGCCAAGAGATATTGTCATCTAACTGTACCCTACCCTAATCGTAATACATTAATGGGCAAATATTGACTTTTTCCATTTTTTGTTCCAGCTCCTTCACAGCTTACATTAGATTGACTGCTCAGGACGATCAGTTTGTTTCAGGAAACTGACACAAAAGTCTTTTTCCGTAAGTTAAAATTCATATAAAGGCTGTTTTATTGCTGTAGAGTTTTTTTATGCACAAAAAAATTGAAGGACACTGAAAGAAAATACACGTTTGTTTATTTCTGCTCCAACTGTAAGCGACTGACTGAAATATAAAAAAGTTCTTTTTGAAAAATGGTTTTATTAACAGCAACAAAAAGCAAGAAGCAACCATCAAATCATAATCACTATTTATCCTCGCCAACGAAACATCGAAAGGGGAAGAAAAAGGGACGATTAAAACCAGAGCTTTCTTCTTCTGTTACCACCACAATGGCCAGCGGAAGTGGTGGTGCTGCTAGTGGAGGAAATGTTCCACCAGCTTCAAAACATTCCCCAGCTTCCACCACCAGCACACCTGGAGCTGGTGGGGGTGGCACTTCCAGTAGCAGTGGTGGTGGTATCCACCGTGAAAACAGCTCGCGTTCCCCCAGCTTCTCTGGAACGGATTTTGCATACATCAACGAAAAGCCTGTGGATGACGTGAGCATATCCTGTTTCTATGAACCGAGAACTTTGACTCTACTCTGTTTGGCGATTGGGGCGTTGGTGTACGTGGCGTTTAACAGGTGTGTGCCTCAAAGACAGTCTGATTCATCCGCAGAACAATTAGTTAATCAAAGCCAAATTAGTAGTATAGCTGGTAGTGATGTTGATAATGCTAAGAAAGGTGTTGGTGATGACGGTGGTGTAGCTGTTGTGATGACTTTTGTCAACTCCATAGTGGACTGGACAATGGGCACGTACTGTGCCTTGATAAGACTGGTGCTTATCGACACCTGTGGTTTTCTCATTTTTTTCAGGGATGAAAGCAACATTCAAGATAATCTTAGTGCGGGCTTTAAATGCGTCGTCTTTTTCTTCCTCATCATTTCCGTGCTTGCATTTCCAAATGGGCCGTTCACAAGACCGGTATATTTTTATTGCTTCTTCTGTTAACTTGTTAACTAGCTTTGTAATTATTTTTCTTTAAAAATACTTATTGCTGTTATTTCTTTGTTCTCTACCATTAGCATCCTGCAATTTGGAGAATGGTATTTGGTCTGAGCGTCCTCTACCTTTTAGCGCTTGTATTTATCCTCTTCCAAAACTACCACACTGTCAAGTCCATTTTCTACTGGATTGACCCGGAACTAAGAAACTTTTCCATTGACAACGAAAAGGAGTATGGGGTCAACTGCAGCCAAATTACGGTGGAAAGGATTTGGAGTCATGTAGATGTGTTCGCAGTCGCTCATTTTCTAGGATGGATTATGAAGGCTGTGCTGCTTAGACATATTGGAATTCTATGGACTATTAGGTATTTTTGTGCAAAAAAATACAAATATGATGATTACATTAAGTTTTTAAATCTATAACTACATAAGCAAATGAAAATTGTCTACATTTGATATAAATTGTTTGATATTTGATCAAGCGTCACATGGGAAATTACCGAGGTGGCATTTGCTCATTTGCTTCCAAATTTTGTCGAATGCTGGTGGGATGCCATCATTCTTGACATTTTCGTGTGCAATGGGCTGGGGATTTGGGTAGGCATGAAGATTTGCAAACTTTTGGAAATGCGTGAGTACAAATGGAACTCAATCAAGTAAGCAGCCTATGCATTATTAATTAAATTGAATTCAGAATGACTTAGCTCACGTTCAGCAGAAAGATCTAGTGGTACCAATTTTGCCGTTCCTAAAAAACATTTTTTAGCGGAAGCTAACTTGTTCACTATATTAATTGTTTGGTAAAAGAAATATAATTGTATCTTTCTGCTTCGCAGAACTATTCATGGCACCACCGGAAAACTGAAAAGAGCCGTGTTACAGTTTACACCAGAGAGCTGGACCCCAGTCCGATGGCTGGATCCCTGCTGCACGTACATGCGCTTCCTGGCCGTTTGTCAACTTGTCATTTTCTGGCAAATTGCGGAGCTCAATACTTTCTTCATCAAGCATATTTTTGAAACTCCGCCCGCACACAATATCAATCTATGTCGGCTGGCCCTTCTTTCCCTCATTGTTGCGCCGTCCTTAAGGTAAGTCAAAGTTCTAAAAAAATACATAGAATATAAGATAAAGGATATTCTTCATAAAAATACTTACTTCTTAACATCACTTGGCAACCTTTATTTTATTTTATTTTTCAAGTTGGTAAAAAAAGAAACTTCTTTTGCTTCTCTCCAACACGCATAATTTAGTCAAAAGCTGTACACAACAAAAATAACGACATGGCATTATCAAAAAGTATTATTTTCACAAGGCCGACTCATCGAATTAATCTTACAATAAAATAAGATGGTTATCTCCGTTTCTCTTTATGATGTTTGTTCTCGAGCTGGTTTATATTTCCAAGCTAAGACCTTACTTTTTTCCTATCCGCTATAAAGTACATCTTCAATTAATATCCCAGTTTTTTATATAAAAAGTAAGCCTTTTTCTTCTAGTCTCTCTGTCTCTAATTTAAGAGGTCTACTTTAAACTTTCTTACGTTACCCTTCCTTATCATCATCAATAATAAAAAAATCTAAATTATTCACAGCAACGCACAGGGACTAGCCGTGTATGCACGCATTAAAAAATTTATAATCTTGCGGACAAGTGTTAAATGCAGTTGATGATGATGATAGTAATGATGAAAATGTTGAAGTTGCATACATATTAATTATAACTTTTAATAATAATAATAACCATAGCTTGTTTCGTGTACATAGCCAAAATAAAAAAAACTAAACTAAAAACTAGTTGGGTAAATTTAGCGGTAGCAAGTAATACAAACACGATGAAATAAAAAAGGGAAACTTGGAAAAGTGGATGAAAAAAATGCTAAAGACAAGTAGCGAGCAATTTAGGTAGTTGCCTAAATTTGAAAAACCTTTTTGTTCCTTAAGTCCAGTTTTTTGTGCACACAAAAAAACAACATTGTATAGTGACCGATCAGTTTGACTTTTTTCCAGTAATAATAGCAAATTATAATGAACCAGCAGAAACATCATAATCATTATTGTAACAGCAGCAACATTGTATGTGTACAGCAGCTACCTTCGTCCAATGTACTTGGTCTCACACTCAACCTTCTCAGTTTCCAACAATTACCATTGTAAAAAGCTTCTGCTGATTTATGCTGGGATATGCATGTACTACTCACAGTTATCTGTTAAAAGAAAACGTGAAGATTTTTTTACTATTGTATAAACTTTCTTCGTTTGGCAGATGTGGTTCATCCACAAAATTTGAAAATCAGATGGCAAATAGATATTCATATAAACTGGTATACTCCGACAAACGTTATATAATCAAAAAGGGAAAAGGAAGCTTGATATTCACGATGATGAGTAGGTATTAAAAAAGAGGATGTGTTTATGTCTTGATCAAATTACAACAATACCTACTCACCACCACTAGTAGTAATTTGCATTGCATCTTCTTCCCGTTACAGCATTTTGGAATAATATATCAAAAGAGCAAAAAAGTGCACTAAACAAAAATGAAATTCAATCCGGAGGTGGCAGTGTTATCATAATCATGTCACAAAGGAAAGCAACTGTATAATAAAAATTATTATCTCGCTTTCCCCCTGTTGTCTTATCAAAGAATCTTGATCAGTATTCTGAAAGAAAAATGGACATATAACAGCTTTTTTGATATTGCAGAGATGATTCTGCTGCTGTGCTAAAAGACATAAAAAGCCGGAAAAAAGTGAAATGGACAAAAATGATAATAATGTTTTCTAAAAAGAAAAATGGTAATGACAAAAACCAAAACCAGTGCAATGCAATCTGCTTTCTGCTGCGAGCTTATGGTATAAAATATAGTGGTGCTTGCTGCTGCTGCTGGTGAAGCTGCTGCTTGCACCGTGCTGACTGGATGTTGATAATATATTATATTGTCGTTTTTTTCCCTCCACTTGTGTGCTTCTTTTCTGGAAGCGTTTTAAGTGGCAGAAATTATTATTGTACGTGACCAGTGTCTCACTATGAGCCAACTTGAAAAAAAAAGTTTTAAAAAGCTAGCTTATAGGTTATATATGTGTGCATTGTATGGGTTGTTTAGGAAATCTTAAAAGCTTCTGGATAAAATAAAAACGTAAGCCTTTTTATATGCTCGCATGTTATGTTGCAGTGAATAATAAGTTGGTGTACAATTTTCAGTGAGTCTTGTTATCTCGGAAAAAAATCTACTCAAGATGATAAAAAGTATAACACGCTATTGTACTTTTCTTCTTGGGGCAATAAAATAATAGAAACAAGACGAAGAAGAAGAGCAGATAGCAAGTGCAGTTAAGTAAATTTAAAGCTACTCTACTTTTTCTGATTCTGTTTCAAAAAAAGAGATTACATTCCCAAAAGTTAGAGTAGAGTTTATGCATAGGAAGCACAAGATAATGCAACATTTTTGTGTGATTTTTCGGTAGATTCATATAATAAGTACGATTTGATCAAGAAGATTGCCTGATATTTTCTTTTTAAAAATGATATGTCTTGTGTGTAGGAACAGAGATTTTTTTATAAATGTATATATTTTTATACGTGTCATTCTGCTATTTAGAGAAATAACAGCAAGGAATCATTTTATCAAATCGCCCGAAACAATTTTTCTCTTTTTTTGGGATCACCATTAACCTTTCAAGCTTACTGGTGTTGCTGTGCTACCACCTGTTTTAATAATAATTATAATTGCCATCAAGCACGGAATAGGTGCATATTGTGTGATGTGCTCTAGAAATCTAATAGGTATATATAATATATATACAGGCAAGTACTTTGCTGGAATAAAATGTTTTGACCCGTCTCCTTATATTTTTTGTAATAAACCCAACCGATCTAGGTTGCACCAGAAAAAAAACTTAAACTGGAACATACTTGATAATAAAAATATTAAAAGTTGGTGTTGCACCTGTTCCAGAAGAATCAAAATAATAAGTAGCTTTTTTAAATCGTGTACATACTTTTATTAAGCTTTTATTCATGCAGTGTGGTGCTTTTAGATATGTACGTAATACCTAGGTAACCTTCTAAAAATGTGGATCATTTTTCATGCAAGTTTTTTTCTCTCTCTAAAGATTCAAGTTGGTACCTTACCAAATTTTTATGGTTTCTTTTAGATACGTAATACCTAGGTAACCTTCTAAAAATGTGGATCATTTTTCATGCAAGTTTTTTTCTCTCTCTAAAGATTCAAGTTGGTACCTTACCAAATTTTTATGGTTTTTTATTTTATTCATCGTCATCGTGATCATATCTGATTTAACATTTCTTGCACCTTATCATACATATATGACCATAATAATTCATATATCTGTATAATATGTATATGTTCCAAAAAACAGCAACAATGCGCACTATTATTATTATTACTGTTTTTATATGTTTTAAACTTCCTAGGAACTTGACACAGAGCAAAAAAAGAAAAAAAGGATTACATCTCCAAAAAATATAAAGAGCCTCCGCGGCTTAACGTTTCATACGTATTTATTTACAGTATTATTATTTTTTTTGTATAATAAATAATAAAAGTGTACTTTTTGCTTCTTCAACTTTATGACGAAGATGCTGATCATATATGCAACCTTATCTAGAAAAACTTGGTAAAAAAATGTCTGGGATTATTAATACACTGCTGATTATTATTCAAAAAAACATTTCACTGAAAAAACAAAAATGAACATGCAAAAAATACAAATCCCGTAACAAACGTTTTTGTCTATACTTTTAAAAAAAATACTCTTTAATAGACAAACAGAAAAACAGTGTAATTTCCTCAGTTTAAATGAAATTCGTTTTCGTCAGCAGCTCCTTTTATAACAACAACAACAATAACAGAGCAAGGTCGAATGAACGAACGCGTCTGCCGCTGAGCGTTGACCAAGCCCAGTCGGCACTAGACAGGTATACATGCATACACACATTTTTTTCTTATAATATAATGGTACGTTACCTGCTTCTGTGTAGCAAAAAAAAAGAAGGAAGGAAACAAAAGAAGATTCTCTACCTGTTCACGTGACGATGGTGATGATGATGATGATATGATGATGGGGTATCTTCCTCACCCTCTTTTCAGTTTCATTAGTCATAGCAGGTAGCGCACCACCACACCACATGTTTTTTATGAATATGCCATGCATCGTCATCACATCATCTTCAAAGCAACTTGGTAAGGTGTCCCTGTAGGGCATATATGTATAACATATAATAATATATTATATATTAACATTTAATACCTATACAGAGCGTACTACTGACTAAGTCAAGAGGAGAAGAAAAAGATGATGATGATAATGATGACTGGCGATCTTGTTAGGGAAAACAGAACAGGGATGATGATGAATACCACACCAGTTTACTACCATTTTTTTGTGAGCACACTTGCACTAGAATTTCATCTTCTTTAAAAAAGCCCATGCCATGAATGTGCTTTACTTTTTTGTTTTTGAAAATGTGCTCGCTCNCATTTTTTTGTGAGCACACTTGCACTAGAATTTCATCTTCTTCAAAAAAGCCCATGCCATGAATGTGCTTTACTTTTTTTTGTTTTTGAAAATGTGCTCACTCGCTGCTCGCTCACCATCCAACCAACTGAACCGCCACCGTGGTCATTCATAAAGCACCCCTGAGGGGTCCCATTCTTGTTGCTCTTCTTTTTTTTTCTCTCTCTCTCTCTCTCTTGAGACAACAATATCAAAAACGAGGTATCATGGATAAGTACAGAGGTAGATAAGTGGTGCACTTGCACTGCTGTTGCTTCTGCTGCTGTAAAAAAATGTAGTGCATAATGTTGCTGCTGTAAGGAAGGAGATGAGATGAGAAGTGTGTTTTTGTATATCATGCTAAATAACAATATATCATTTAACTTTATGTTATTATTATTGTAATTTTTTTCATATTGTTCAGCTTCTGCTGCTGCTGGTGCTCTGCTTCTTCTGAAAAAAGCCACTTATCATTTTATTACCTGCTCTTCATCTCTGCTCTCGAATGTTTATATACCCATTATGTTATTATAAGCATAGGTATATATAAAGTTAAGTGGGTACATACGTTCATGATTTGATAACGACGATCTTCTATTCTTCTGTTTCCTTTTTTCAGAGTATCATTGTCATGATAATCAGGAATGCAATAATGAAAAGAAATGGTATACCACCAAAAGCAATGCAGCACCTCAACAAACACAAACAATGTAACTTGCTGCTGGCTGATGATACTTCTGGACAAAAAAAATAAATAATGAAAGGAACAGAGAAGAAGAGATATAATGATGCATGGTCAAGTTTAATGCATTCATGAATATTGCTTGCATGCACTTTATCCATAAATCCATATAACACGTTACCT
>JAHZMT010002113.1:0-11856 GCA_027743785.1 Sinhomidia bicolor | reverse complement strand
TTATTTTTGCATTGTGCCCATATTTAGTGCGTATTAGATAGAATCTTGTTGACAGGGTTTACAACTCCTTTCTGTGTAAAGAGACAAGCTTAAAACATCGCACAAGAGAGAAGCGCAAATAGTAGGTACTTATTTCATGAGACACCGTGTGCTGCTACCGCTGCTGTACTTGACTAAAGAGCATATAATGGTATCCCCTTGAAAAGACATTCAAAGATCTGCATAAAGTTCCCACTGAAATACTTTGTCCCTTTCCCCAAAAAACTTATTACGACCTCCACTTCAAACTTTCCAATTCGTCAATGTCTGGTGGACGGAAGGATGGATGATGATGATGAACCTGGACTTGTAATTTTTCACAAGTAAGTACCAACACAATTATTCAAAGCATAAAAGCATACCTACCAACGTTCAGCATTTTTGTCGCGTAAATAATCAACTACGAAATGATGAGAGTGATGAATTGAATGAAAAAGCTGGATTCTCAAGCATGTTTTAATACCTCAACCAGCCCCGGAAAATCATACTCAACCCCAACAGCATATAAAAACGCGTAAAAGGTTTTGTGTGTACTACTCGCGCACTACTCCTACTGCCATATACATACTTTCTCCACATCTACCAACTTTCTTTTTATCGATGGTTTCTCCGCACCTTTGTTCCTATATTATTTTATTATTTTATTTTATGACAATCTGTTACCGTACCGTTGGTCAGGTTGTTCTCCACTTTCTTTGTCAATTTATTTTACTACACGAAAGAACACTGCGAAAGAAAAAACACGAGTTGTCCCTATAAAGTCGGTTGCTTTCATGATCACTGTTGTCGCAATTTGCCCGTTAGTTTTTGTACCGAGCAAAAAGTGGTATGGTAAGAAGAGAGGATGTGTGCATGCTCTGCTGTATGAGTACATGAGTCAAAAATGTTACGGGTTGTTGCTTTTCTTTCTGCATCCCTGTTTTTCCGTCGGCACAAAAGGAAACATAAAAAGATACATAATACTATATACTGCTTGCACGTACCAACCCGCTGGCTGTATTTGGAAAGAGACATGTTATTTCTTATGAGGCGACTGAGATTTCATATTGCCTATAGGTAGGCGTAAAGACATACAGTTTGTTTTTGTGCAGAGCAGGAAAAAAAAATAACCGCTGGTAGTTTTTTCTCCAATTTTTTTTTTCGATCATAAAATCAAAACGCGTCTTTCGATATAAAATGATATGATTACGCGTACATACATATATACACAGCCAAGAGCATTTTATTGGTAGTACACGTGTGTTCTGAGAGAGGAAAACAAAGTGCTCGTACTGATGATACTTGGCGATCCTCTTTAGTTCTGTAATCGAGTGGCTAATTATATTGGAGGAGTTGGGGAAAGGGCATTATGGTATCCAGCAGAGAGCGGGAGCAATGCGATTAGAAAATGGAAGGGAGGGAGACAGAGAGAGAGAGAAAGGAAGAGCGGTGAAAATTATTGAAGTAAAAGCAACTACGAGGAAAATTCTCAGGGTCAGTGCTCGAAGATGAGTATGGGAACAGTATTAGGAGATAGCTGAGTGTCGTCGTGCTGATAGCATCAAAACTCATAACAGAGATGATAACGCTAATAGTTTAGAAGGCCAAAAAATTGTTCTTTCACTTTCCTCATTACTTGAGACCCAGTTTACTGGCCTTGCTTGCACTCTCACAATAATTGAAGTCGGTATCTTGTCGGGTTTGTTTGTCGTGTGTGTGTGTGATAGAGGCGGAAATACGAGCTATTTAAATTAATTACCTTGTGCACAACTCATCAGGAGAATTGCTCACGGTAAACTTTTGATCTGGGGCGGCAGACGGAAAAGAGAATAGGAAAGCTTGTTCAGAGAACTGTTGCACTTAGCATCATGAACGACGAAGGTTGTTTGCTTTAAACTTGTACATTTTTGACTAGATGTCATTTTAAATTGATTTAGCCTAAACCTTTCGAATTTTTAACTGTAAGGGTTTTTATGGCTCATTTTTTCCATCTACGCTCACGAAAATTTGGTATTTCCTGTAAAGTATGTGCGCTCCTGTCCAATAAACCATAAACTCGAACTTAATATCAGATTCTAGCAACTCTGACGCTGGTCTGTCTCCACCTCATCAGAATGAATGCATGTATTTTCCTAGTTTTTGAATTGCATTGTAAGGCGTATCTTACCGGCAGAGAACAACTGGAAATTTTGTTGATGTACTTGCACATTATTGTCCATCTTTCCATTTATAAATAAATCATTCTGTGGGTTTTATTTTCAACCGATTTTACAACGAATAAGGTAGACAAGTACCAATAAAGTTTTTTCATACGAATAAACATGGTTTCGTTATTTATGTTACTTGTTCTGGAGCTTTCGGATAAATAAGTTGGATTGAAAAGCTATCACCCATCTTGGCATATAAGGAAGCTTTTCAATAATTCCTTGTCGTTCCTCTTCTGTCCGTAAAAACAAGTCGCTAAATCCTCTGACTATATTTTGAAGACAGCTAGGGTGTGAGGTAGGTTCAAGGCATTGTGTAGTTTAGTTTTTTGTCTCTACTTAATTACTAGTTACAATTTTACAATAAAAATATTTTCGAGATTTTCCTGACTTGCCTACATTTTCATGTTCTCTCGTGAGACTTTTTGGAGTCCACCTTGTGCAACGTAGGGAAAATTTAGTATTGCCATGCAACTTTTTCCGCCTTTCACGTTGTCCTGGCGGCACCTTTTTTAAGGTAATTGCAATTAACAGCACTCAAAAAGGTTGCACCAATGCAGCATTATCTGGTCACGAAGGTGAGTTATTGTAAAACTCATGTTGACTAATGTTAAAGGCTCCAGTTTCAACAAATCAATGAACGTGTTCGAGTAAAAAGGAATAAAGCGTTGAAAAAACATAAAGTTCCGTATCTACTGTTAGGCCGATTATTCCTATTATTATTTCCAATATACCTATGTAGATATCGCCATTCAGATTCTGGCAAGGCATTTGTGATAAAATCTCGTCGAAATAGCATCAAACTGTGATTTGTGATTTTACTGCCAGTCGGTCGCTGCATGCATGATGGTTGGTAATTGCCTGGATAAATATCACCAACACAAATTGTGCATTTTTTTGAGGTAAACGTATTACGCAGCTTACCTGTCAAACAATTTTTGAATTGGTTTAACGCGATAATATCAAAGCGAAAAACAAACAACTCTGGTGTGTGGTATAGGCAAATGAAATACATACCTGCAACTTTTTTTGTATACTGTGTATTATTCAAGTTCAGGAGAAATACACGCAGCGACAGGTTTAAAAGGATTTTATTTTATTTTATCCAAAAAAAAACGAAAAAACCCAAGGTGACTTTGAGGATGATGGTACATGGTAGTGGTAGTAAATATACATACATACCTACCTACCAAAAGTGTGAAAAGGATTCCATGGAATTTTCAATAAAATGGCCTTGCATAAATCATCCGGCATTTTTTTCTATTTGATTTGTGGCATAAGAGGAGAGAGAGAAGAGAAAAGCTGTTCATATCTTCTTCATTTTTTTTGGCTCTCTGTGTCCTCAAGCATATATTTCTGTTGGGTAACCAGCTTTATAAATAGATAGAGGAGCAGCGGAACGACAAGTTCATTTAGCACCACCACCACCACCGTGTTTACTTCGAAAGCGTTGAATTGTAAGCGACAGGAGGAATATGATAAAAGAGAGGGGGAAATAGGTTTTTTGTTAAAAAACGTACAAAAAATAAGATACGTAAAAAAAAGTACACGTGTGCTCTTTCTTGTATGTACGTAGGAGTCATTTCTCAATTTTTGCTTTCCACTTAACTCTGCGAGTGAAAGGAGCAAATGAAGTAAGGTCACTTGTACAGTACTACTAATCCTACTACAACAACAAACTGTATAGGTAAATAATAATGTATGATGATGATTGCATTGCCCATGAAAAGTTTTCTACTTCTGTCAACAACTCTCATGTAATGTACAAAATTTTGATAATTCAACCTTGAGGCATCTGTTTCTTTTTTACTCTTTTCTCTGGAATTTGGAATGACGGTGTTATCACATGTATATCATCATCGTCATCATTGTCGTCAATGCGTCCACTATTAAATCAAGCATTGCTTGTGTCAAGATCATCTTCACTCTGTCAATTTCATAAGCAAGTAATGAGAGAAGGAAAGCACTTTTAGATACATGTCCCTACGCATCTTGAGCAGCGAGTGATACTGACGCTCTGTCTGTCTACCTACGCTACCTATGCCGCTTTCACTCTACTGGAAAATGAAGAAAAGGATAAATTGTTGTCATGTTGTTGTTGTTGTTGTTATCTTCTTGAAGAGGATAAGTTCTGGGCATGAAAGCGAAATGAAAATAATAATGGTGTATTATCATCATTTGAAGGATTGTCAGAGCAAAAGAAAAAAGGTTAAGCCTGACGGGGGAAAAGCAAGCATTTGAGTGAGAAGCGTTTTATTTTTGTGAGAGGATAAAAACAAGTGTCATGCACACACACACACACACACACACAGCTTTCCAGACTTATTTCCCTGTCACAGTGCTACATTTCCATGCAAATTTATGAAATGGCAAAGTTGCTTTCAGCGAAAGCCAAAAATCAGGAAAACATTTACCATAAAATGTGCGACTGTTTTTTTTATTTCCTGACTGGCTGTGCATGTACAACTGTTTGATGTTTCTGAAGCAGGAACCTTCTGCATTATCATCTTGCCTTGCCTGCATTTGCACTACGCCTTTCACCAGCTCATATACGGCCATTTTACATTGTTCTCTTATATCTTCTTTGTGTGTGTGTGTGGGAGAGAGGAAGGGAAGAGGAGGAGGATATATAGAATATTTTTTCATGAGTCATGTTATACGATACAATTCATAAAGTTTAATGCGTTTGTTGTGTGCACCATGATAAATAAGTACACACAGAGGGGAAATTTTTATTTATGCAGCTTGTGTGGTTGACGATATGAATGGAGCAATGTTCCTTGAAACTTGCCAGTATGCCTAACTAACTTTTTTTTTCTCTCTCTTGTGGAGTGAGCCTAGAGTGAATAACCACACGGGAGGAAATGGTTTTCTCTGTGCTGCTAGTGTTTCTGTTTACAGCATCATGTTATTATGTCAATTTTACTTTGTTCAACAAACCCAAAAACCTCAGCAAACGGTAAAAACGGCTTGTAGTAGTACGTGTTACAGGGGAAAATATGGAAGCAGTTATTGCACTGCTGAAATGTATAAATGTATTTATGTGTGAATTATGTAAATGCATAATGTGTAGGGAGGCAGAAAGACTGGAAAAAAACATGGTCCTCGTGTCACCAGCGACCATTATTGTAGTGTGATTTAAAACGGCTGGGGCTGCGGCTTCACTCAAAGATTTAATGCTGCATCTAACCTGACTTGGTTGGGAAGCCATTCGTGTTTATCTCGGTTCTCCGTGTCAGCATTTCTTGACTTTGTCGCTCTCTGGTTTTTAACTGCACAGGAACACTGACTGCTAATAATGCTTCCAAAGTTGGTCCGTGGTTCCTACCTCATATATGAGGTAGGAAGGAAATGCTGCGAGGTCCCATGTGAAATGAGCCCTTATCTGCACAATTCTGAGTAATGGAAATGCAGGAAGACCGGATCCAAAAATTGTAAAATAATAAAAATGGATGACGATATGAGTAATGAGCAGATTGTATGTGTGCAACATTGTGTCGTTCTATTTTGATTGATAGTATCTACTTCAAGGTTTTCCTGCTTCCTTTACATTTTCATTAAAGCGCACCACCACCACAAAAACAGCTATTTAAATTGACTCTAAATCAGCATGACATTTTCCCTTGGAGAGAGTTTATAAAACTTAAATCTACTACACAATCAGTTTTGATGATGCTGTTCTCACACTGACGATTTGACATTGGTAGAAAACTCGCATATAATTACGGAAAACATGGAATGAGGCAAAATAGGATTGTAATTATTTGTAAAACAGAAATTATCTTTTTTCCATATGCTAAATAGCTATAAACTCATTTTTTTTGCTGGTACTGTTTTTGCTGGACTTGTGCACCACAACAATGAACAAGTGGGTTGTCACCGATTTATTGCTATAGTAGATTACATCGTGTGACCATCAAAAAGGATTGTAATGCAAAGCCAGTAGTAGAGGTTGAGTATTATGTACTTTTATTTGTGTGGGGAGATTGTTCAACTTGACGTGAAGACTGGTTCCAATAAAGTTATGAACATTGATAATCCAACTAGTGAAAAAACTGAAATTATTTGCATTTATTGAAAATTTCGAAAGTATACAATCACTTGCCATTATAAAATAAATAATTTTTCCTATTCAGATACTTAGTCTTATCGTAATTGTCAATTGTAATGCATTGTTTTTGAGGAACGCATTAAATAGGCTCCATTATATGTACTTTGTCAAATAGTATGGAATACTTTATGTTTGTAAAGAATTGTAGGCTTACAATAATTGGCCACACTCTGGAATTGTTCTAAGCTATTTACATATATCACGATATCCACCTCTGTTTTTGGGTGCTGCTTTTGTCATATTTTTTTAGCCAACACATTGCATTTGCTGCTGAATGAAAAGTAGAAGGTTTGAGAAGGTTGTTTTAAGTACTTGAGACTCAATAAGGCATACAATTTGCTGGCATATGTAATGCATGAAATCCGTATTCAGTAAAGGGAAAATCACTTTCTTTTCAAAAGGTTTTAAATGTTGGTGAGCTTATGGTTTTCAATCATTTAGATATGGAAACGTTGGAAAAAAATTCTAGACAATGCTGCTGCAATCTATGATGCTGCTTCATATCATTTAATGGCTAGTTTAATTAATTAACCTTCGACTTGTCAATAATTGCCATACAAATGAATTGAAGAGCAAGTGTTGCTGTGAAAACGAATGTTGAAATGTGCAGTGGTGTGTGTTGCTACATCCACGCGCCGCTACATTGACAAACAGCGCTTCACAAATAAATTGGTATAGTAGATGATGATTCTTGCCTTAACAAAGATCAAATGAATTGGAAGAGCAAGTGTTGCTCTGATTGCCATTAGTCTATATACTAGATTAAGTGCACTGACAATTTGTCTGCCTGCACCACACGCGAAGAACAAAAAGCCATCTCACAACACCCCTTTTCGACTTTTGCGTTTCGTGCTGCGTGGGGGTTGCTTTCTCTATTATTGGATTATTTATTTGTACTAAAATAGCTCTGGTTACAACGCAAAAAACTATCTCGAGCAATGAAGATTCAGGGTGTAGTGAATTTAACGAAATCTTGCATTCAATCTTGTATTCTCTGCCTTTTACTTGTTTTCCTTTTCCCAAGTATGTCGTATCTAGATCAAAATGAAAAGAAAAGTGCATATTTATTGATTTTTTTGAGAAGCATGTACGTTACGTTACTGCATGTATGTCCAACTACTTGCATTTACTATCTACATCTTTTAGAGGTGCATAAAATTCAAAATGATATTAGAATTTGCTGATGATAAGATTATAAAAAGTTTTGTACACATTAATTCATTGCATATTCAGGTCATTACTTGCACTTTTCATGTCACCACGCGTATCAAATTTGACCAAATTCATTTGTATTTTGAATACAGCATTATCACGGATTTTTTTTCAAAAAATGAATGCATTTTGTTTCTCTCAGAAGATAAATAAAGATGAACAGAGACTACCCTCAGTTAACATGGGTTATACTGTGCCTTTTCCTTCTCTTCTCTGACCTTTTTTCCCCCTTTCGTGCGAAATATTTCAAATTTTATATGCTTCATCAGACGATCTGATCCTATCACATTTCCATCTCTGTTGGGCTGCCCATCGTCTGCACTCTCTGTGCTCTTGATGCTGCAGTAGTAGCTTTTCTTGACTTTTCTTTCTCCAACAAGAGGAATGGCCTTGACGTGCCTTCTTATTTTCGTATGTGTCCCCCTGGGCTGCTATAAATACCGCTGGGCTGCTCTTGTTCCTCTTGGAATGACAGTCGATCCTTACATCCTGTCGAGTGTTGGTATTGTTGTTGTTGATATTTTTCCATGATGACAATGATATGATACGAGGAGCGAGTCGTTAAATACAGAAAAGTTTTGAATCTAGGTTACAAGGAAGGAACTTTTTCCCCCAATCATTATTGTCAACGCGGAATAGTTGATATGTAATGCATACACACAAAAACATAAATGTTTACCACCTACTCATATATACGAATGTCATTCATATTATATATACATCTGTTTTTGTATGAAAAAAAAAATAAGTTTGCTCAATTTTCTAGATTTTCATCTTGTGCAGTTTTACTACATCCCGTCCACATACTCTCTCATATTGCTTTTGCATGCGCACATTTAGGTTTTTTATAAATAGTAAAAGTCTTTTCTTACTCTACTTATTTGACATGATGACGGAAATGTATTTTTTTTTCTTTTCATGCAAGCTTACAATATCCAAGCCAATCATCCTACTATTCTTTCATTTCAATATCACACAGGATAATAATAATGAGTTGTGTTTGTTGTCCGTATGTATACATAATACTTGGCAAATAGGTAGGGAAAAGAGAGGATGATGACGATGATACACATAAAATGCAAAGAAGCAGAGAAGAATGGGAGGACAGGGTGGATTAGAAAAAAAAATAAAAAAGAAAGGATGACAAAACATCAAGCAGGCAGAGTGAAAGTACACAAGAGTATGTAACAACTTACAGAGTAACGGAACATATTGTAGAGTATGCATTATACATAGGTAATAATAATATTACTACGAGTTTATAGGCTGATAACGGAGAAAGTCTGACAAGTCAAGTGTAGCTCATCTTCTCTACTCTATTTACCATCTCTTGCTAGAAAGAGTGAAAGAGAGAGAGAGAATGAGAGGAGAGGAAAAAAGATCTTTTTTTGTACTTTCTCCTGTAGGGGAAAATGAACAAGTGCTTGTGTCTGTTTGTGTGCTTTAGTGACAGGCAACGAGCATGGGCATAATAATCCGGACTGGAGAAGAGAAGTAAGTAATCGACATTCGACAGGATTTTTTATTTGGATAGATATTGAAGCTTTATTTTTGGCGCATTTGACCTTCACAAGAAAAAAGAGATAAAAAATGTGTTTATATTTGTAGTAGTACATAGTTCGTCATGAAGTAGCTCAGGAAAATAGGCAGTTTTTCAATTTGTTGCGAATATGTTGTACTGCATGTTGTTGGGAAGGAGTAATAATGTTGATGCTGCTGCTGTTTAGGTTTTCCTTGTGTAATATTGAGTGAGGCAAAAAATGTAAAGACTTTCGCTCTACATTTTGTCAATGCTTTTTTGCTGATTTAGAAGTATCAACAGTGACTTGCTTCGGATGCTATAAAAATATGAATTTGTATTTAAAAAGAAGTGGGTATAATGTGTACATGCATTTATTTATGTGGATGCAGGCATGTGTTCAGTTTATTCGAATATGGGACCACACCAAACGATAACTCCAGAGTTATTTTATTTTATTTATAATATTTGCAACGCTATAACAACTGCAGAATAATGCAGCATGGCTTGTGCGAATCCAAAAGAATTTTTAGAAACTGGGCATCAAACACATATCAATGCGAAAAAAAGGAATTATTTCATGGATAGGTTTTTCGTTTGCTTTACTGACATTCGTCAGTCGATTGCATTCTTCAAGCAGATTAGATTGTACAAATTTGCAATTGTAAACTTATGTTGAAAGTGACACCAGATTTTAATAAACTGAGCTGGAAGGGAATTCCATGGAAATTAAATGCGATTTCCATATAATTTGGATTACATTTTTTATCAATCTTCTAAACTGCATACTTTTGAAAACCCTCCCAGGTTGCAATTAATTAACTCTACTTTAGGAATTTGTCACCATCAAATCGTAAAAGTGTACAGTTGCGTTCAGAATTATATTCAGCTTGCTAATAAACCACGAAAGTATTGGAGAACAGAAAAGAACTTGGGTGATACCTGTTGAAAATGTGGAGTGGTGGGTGTTGCTGCATCCACGCGCCGCTACATTGACAAACAGCGTTTCACGAATAAATTGGTACAGTAGATGAGATGATGATTGTGGTCTTAACACTGATACTGATAAATTGCAATTGAACTCGCTGCATTGCACTGCACTAACGACTTATCTTTACACATTTTTCCATTTATTGAATGCCCACATACAATTAAATAGCACAATATAATACATTATCTTAGAAATGCATACAAACGCTTTAGCTTCTAAAATTACACACGGTGGATTAAATTTATGGGTAGCTCTGCGCTGTGCAAAGACTAAAGCTGTAAACAAAATAAGTTTTTCCAAATCATCAAATATGCTATTCAATGATAATTAACTAACGACAGATTTACAAGTTGTCACAAAACATCCAAAAGTCAGTTATGTAGCTGGACGCTAGCACTAACATACTTTAGGAAGCTCTCCCTATAAAGTATTATAGCCCTCTTCTAACTGTCTGTTAACACTCGATAAGCCTTGCTACAATGATATTAAAAAATTGAAATGGTTTTACAGCAATTAATTAGAGTAAAACACTGTTGTATTTCATAATGCCCCTACACATGCTTTGTTGTATGGTATATAGAATTTGTAGATAGGAAGGATTTAAAATTGTAAAATAATAAAAATGGATGACGATATGAGAAATGAGCAGGTACTGAGCAGATTGTATGTGTGCAACATTGTGTCGTTCTATTATTATAGTATTTTGATTGATATATCTACTTCAAAGATTTCCTGCTTCCTTTGCATTTTCATTAAAGCGCACCACCACAAAAACAGCTATTTCCGCGGACTATAAATTAGTATGACATTTTCCCTTGCAGAGAGTATTGTAGTTGATGCAGAAAATTTAAATCTAACACATAATCAGTTTTGATGATGCTGTTTTAACACTGACGATTTGACATTGGTAGAAAACTCGCATATAATTATGGAAAACACGGAATGAGGCAAAATACGATTGTAATTATTTGTAAAACAGAAATTATCTTTTTTCATAATTTGCTGAATAGTTATAAACTCATTTTTCTGCTGGTGCTGTTATTGCTCGACTTGTGCACCACAACAATGAACAAGTGGGTTTTACGGATTTATTGCTATAGTAGATTACATCGTGTGACCATCAAAAAGGATTGTAATGCAAAGCTGTTCTAACATTGACGATATTTATTTTAAATGTGAATAAAGAAATTAAATTAAATTTGACATTGGTATAAAACTCGCATATGATTGTGGAAACATGTAATGATGAGACAAAATCCGGCCATCGAAAAGGATGGTAACGCAAAGCCAATAGTCAATAGTAGAGGTTGAGTAGATGCATATATTTTGCACTTTTATTGCTGTGGTGAGATATTTCAACTTCTCCTATAAAGCCTGGTTCCTATAAAGTTAGGAACATTGCCAAAAGACTGAGTATATTCATTAAATAGGGTTGCGAAATAATAATTGTAGTGAATGAATTTGTCTTGTGAATTGTATACAAAATGATTGAAGCTCACTGAATAGTGTAGTGGGTTATTTTACAAAATGTTCACATCCTTCTTTTTAATTTAGTTTGCTGCACACTACATTTATTAGAAATCTTCTCGGGAGTACACAATCAATTGCCATTACAAAATAAGGAATTTTTCCTAGTCAGATATCATTTTATCGTAATTATAATCTATTGTTTTTGGGACACGCATTAAATATGTTCATTCATAGATACTTTTTTAAATAGTATGGTAAATGGTACTTTATGTTTGTAAAAAGCTGTAGGCTTTCAATAATTGGCTATGAGAACATTTTGGAATTGTTCTAA